>CANSZD010002854.1:0-124635 GCA_947648045.1 Beta corolliflora
CATGAGAAATCACCTCGCCGCATTCCCCTTCCGTAGTTCTGGCACGAATACGAACGGTCTCGCACCTAGCGGGCTCCTGCCTCTCTTCTACAACGTAAGCTTAATTGGTGCATGGTCAGGCCATTCCGCGATCTAAGTGCCCGCAGATGACTATCAGGAAACATAGATAACAAGCACTAGTAGCAAGGGCCACATCGGCCTGCTTGAATATTATCCTCCAATTCTCTCCCGTTATCATAAGTAAACTCATACCCTAAAAAGCAATATCATGAAATCCTGACAAATCATTACCCACGAACACAGAAGTATTCATTTGCCCTCGGCCTATCATTACCCTCTCTTTTCTCGACATCATCAAAGAATCTCATTAAAGTCACCAATGCGAGCCAAGGTAGATCAGGAGCTAGTCATCAATGTAGACAACGAGACCGAGAAAGATGTACATTGCGTACCTCGGGCCACCCATAAAAACTGTGCAACGCTGTCCACCGTCCCAAAGGCCATGCCTGACAGTCCAATATGATGCACAAACAACGATAATAGAAGACAACTACCACGTCCCTTCCCTCCAAAGCAAAGCTAGCCCTCCAGAACGCCGAGGGTGCATATCAGTTGCAAAAAAGAAACATGCAAATGAAAAAGTCTTACACGAAACACTACTTAACATACGTAATTAAAAGTCACTAATTCTTATACAAAACCCTAGCCACTCTCTCTTTTCTCCTCTGCTCCCCGGATCTAGTTTTTCTATCTTCGAGGTTGTCACAAACCCGTTTTTTTTTGTGGTAGTCCCAAAGGCCTTTCCTTTTCGAGTTTCTTTTGTTTCTTCCATATGCGTTAAAAATAATTCTTTTTCTCACTTAGTGAATGCAAATTTCCCCTTCGATGGTGGATCACTTTCTCTTTGTAATGTCTTTTCTCTTTATGTCGTTAACTCTCTAATGGGTCGACGTTTCCCGTTTGGGGCACTTTTATTCGGGACTTTGAAACATCTTTTCGAAACTTTGAGTTTTCTTTTAAAATAATTGAATTGAAAGCGCGACGGATATAGTTTTTGTTTTTAAAAGAAATATTTTTCATACAAGGCTACTGGCTTGCTTTAACTTTCGATATCCTCCATCTTCTGTATAGCTGTCCTACTATCAGCGATAAAATATTGTTGTTTTTTAATGTTTCCCTTGCATTTCTACACCTATAGAATTTGAGTGTCCCTTATATCTAAATATCTATGTCCCATGTCCGTACACTTAGGTTATAGAAGGATAGTTTCGTTTTTATGGGTTGGTTTGATCGAAATACAGTATTGTTCTTTGTGTGCTTATTTCGCCTTAAACGATTGGTTTAAGGCCTACGAATAAAACCTTGTAACTTCATGATATACCTATAGATTAACCAGTTCTTATTTAAAAGGCCGCAATTTCTTCACCGTAGTAGTCCTACTCCTACTAATAGTTACAGCACACTTCCTTGTTACTGTAGAATCATGAAGCACAAAAGGTGATATACTGATATTACTCGTCGGTGTCAATTAGGCGGCTTGTGGAATTCTGATCTTAGTGAATGCTCACAACTAGAAGGAAGCAGGGGACGAATTATCTATTGGATTTTGAATTATCGATTGTCTAAATCCAATACGTGCATGTAAGGACTATAACAACTAACACGAGCACAAAATAACTTTCGAATAGAAACAAACTCCCTTCTATTACATCATTGATCAGCTCCTTAGTTACAAGTTGACAACAAAAACGATCATATACTAATTAACATAAGCACATTATTTAAATAAACCAAAACATTACACAAATATAACCACAATGATAATCACACTGAACACTTTAAACAGCCGTGAACGTATGATTTAAGCAGAGATATCAATAGACTTGACCTGAGGCTTCTTCACTTCCATTTTAGGAACATTAACAGTTAAAACACCATTTTCCATATTCGCTTTAATCTCCTCCATCTTCGCATTTTCCGGTAACCTAAACCTCCTTAAGAACTTTCCAGAACTACGCTCAACTCTATGCCATTTATCATTCTTCTCCTCTTGTTCCCTGTTTCTCTCTCCGCTGACTTGGAGCACTTTACCGTCTTCCACCTCAACTTTGACTTCCTCCTTTTTAACCCGGGTAGATCCGCTTTGAAAATATGGGCCTCCGGAGTTTTCTTTCCAGTCATTCTAGCATTCACAAATGCTGCGGTTTCGCGAGCAGAGGGAGAGATTGAGAGTTTTCGTTGAAGGGAAATTCTGAAATGGGTCCACAAATCAAGGGAGAATGGGTCGAAGACGTTGCTTCTTCTGTTTTCAAAGAATCTTGGGATCAACGACATTGTTGAATTTATTTGGTTGTTTTTTTTTTTTCTGGGTATGAAAATTGAAATTGCAGGTTTTTTTTTTTTTTTTGAGGATTGATGATTGTTTTTGTTACTTTCAATGAGAACGGAAGAAGAGGGTTTTTGGTATTTATAGATGAAAGTATGGAAAGTTTTTAAACTTTCTGGATTATTCTTGAGGATTTGTGTTCTGCTTCTTGAATAGTCCAGAAAAGAAACAAAGAGGTTAGAGATTGAGAGGAATTTCAAGAGGAGTCTTGTGAATTCTGGAACCTTCTTTATGTGAAGGAGAAGAGTACAAGTTGGGTTTTTGGTATGGGTTAAAGTCGTAAGTACTTTTGTTGGGATGTCCAATGACTATAGTAACGGTTTGTTCAAACTTTTTTTGGGTTCTTATACATACATATATTTGGTGATGTCGGATATTATTAGATTTGTTTTTATAATTTTTTTTAGAATTAATTGTCCAAAAGTTTGACGAATACGTTATTAAGAAATCTGTTATATAAGTCGGGGAGTTATAGATGCATGGTGTGCTTGGAATGAAACATATAGCGCAATTTAAACAACAAAAAAAAGCTAATAAAAATTTATCGTTCGTTTCACTGATATGTCGGTGTAGCGTAATAAGGAAAGTAGTAAAAAGAGAAAGCCAACATAAAAAACTTTAAGATTTTCATCCAAAGATTACTTACAATGAGGAAACTAACATAACAAATAGATTTTCCAACAATTGTAAAGCCAAAAATACAAAGTTTTCTTTTTACCTAAATATTCGGTAACAATTACAAGAACATAAAACCAAAAGTCATAAAAATCACATAGAAAAAAAATAGTATAACTCATCTTTTTTATTTTTCGATTTCGCGATTGTCGTATTGAAGCGTTGTTATTGAGAGAAATAGTTAAAAACTTGATGAGAAAAGTAAGCTCAAAACAACTTCTCTTATCTTCATTTTTAATCTATGCTTTGTAAAAACAAATTGTAAGTATGAAATACATGTTTATTTTTCAAATTAATATTAATGTTTTTTACGAATACGAATTTTAATATTAATCTAATATGTTGTTGCATGTTAATCCTCACATCCTGAGGCCGGTATTAATAGTTATAAGTATACATTTGGGACTATTTTTCTTGAAGCATCATTGCGATGACATATCTTGATCTAATGACTAATATAGTCTCATCGTCCCTCCTTTCACCTCTTACCCCTCAAAAACATGAAATAGTTTAAAAGCAAAGATAGACTAAGATTTGATTTAATAAATATGTTTAGAATATCAATTTTAGAGTATTTCCCAAATGGAGTACAATATTTCATATATCGGCGGTCAAGGTTGCATATTGGAGATTGGGAAAAGGAAATATGCGAATGAAAAAAGGTGTAGACGGAGCACTACTTAACCTACTAGAATAAAAGCTACTAGTTCTCATTTATAGGAAGCACTAGTCTCTCTCTTTTTCCTCCTTTGCTTCCCGGATATACTTTTCTCTCCTGGAATTTGCCCTACAAGTAACTTTTTGGTTGTGGTAAGCCCCCAAACCCTTTTCTTTTGGTATTCTTTAGTGTCTTAGGTTATGCGTTAAATATCTTTTTCTCTTTTGGTGAGAGTGATTTTTCCCTACAATGGTGGATCTCCTCTCTCTTTGTGATGTCTTTTTCTCTTTGTGTCATCACATAATTTGGGTGTTTTAATTCTTTGGTGTCTTTTATGGGTTTACAATTGGGTTCATATCGTGGCATACAAATTGATGAATCAAGTGAAGCTCTTCCTAGGCATTACCACAACAAATTTGTTTAGATCGACTCCCACATTGATGGCTGCTTCTACAAACAAAATTATATACTAGGAGATCGATGCTAAATTGTTACATCCAATGCCAAAGAGCTTAATAGTTTCATAATTTAAAAAATAATTGTATTTGATTTCATTACATTTGTACTCCTTTGTTTTTGTACTAATTGTAAATGTCGTTCGTCTATCAATGAATCATAATTTTCACTTCCTTTCCATATCTACTAAAATTCTCTCCTTTATTCCAAGTTCTGTAATGAAATTTTCAAATAGGTATATATAGATGCATGACATCTATAATCGTGTTAGTTCATAATAGATGATAACATTGAAACTGGGAATTAAGTTAATTAGTTTATAAAAACACCTTGATATCATGATATGATAGTCTATCAGCTTTCAATGTAATGAAACCCCAGTTGGAATAGAGGTCAACCACAAATGAGTTCTACTTAATTAGTGTTTCTTTTTAATAGCCTGATTCTCTTTAAATGTATTTCTTTTACTGCTTTTTTTTTTTTTTTTTTTTTATAATCTCTCTTTTTTCTTTTTTATAATTTGTTATGTATATGTTTAGTGAAAAAAAAAGATAAAAACCTAGCGAAGATATCCAAAACATTTCATATCCAACAATTACGTCACTTGACAATGTAATATCCAACGTTAACGTTGTTTGAAAAATAAGAGAAAATTTGGATGATAAGATAAAAAAGTACTTCATCCGTTTCAAATTAGTTACACTTTCATTTTTTACGCATGAATGCAAAACTTTGAGTACATAAAAGTACAAATTAAAAAATACATATTAATACAAGTCTAACAAGATCCTCACATGGACTATATTTTTATTCACGTATAAATCGCAACGATGGTCAAAGTAAAACTTGTGAATAGTGTAAAATATCAAAGTGTCACATTTAATTTGAAACGGAGGAAGTATCTAAAATTATCCAATTAGTTAATGGGATCGGAACATGATCTACCGTAATACTTCCCTAGTTTAGAAATAGTTGCACCATTTGAATAGTGTTTACTATTCACATCTTATACTTTGATTGTCTTTGGTGATTTATATATTAGGAAAAACATAGTCATATGTGATCTTTTTAGATTCATCTCAAAATATTTTTTTTTAATATCAACCTTTTATAATTTTTACTTATTGATAATTAAAGATATTAATGTTTGAAATCATGCATTGGCAAGCGTGAAAACATGAAATGGTGCAACTATTTCTAAACGGAGGAAGTATATCATATTTTCCGAAGTTACCTGGTTGCCTTGTCCTCAATTGGTAAGAGATGGAGCTTGTATGCTTACTTCAAAAGTGAGGAGGTCATTGAGGGAGCGTGGTTGTATGGGGCGAACTTGGAGACTAAGGTGGAGGCTTGTGCGGCGAATTTGAAGAAGTGGAGTGGTGAGAAGTTTGGGCCCATTTTCCAGAATTAAAGAAGAAGCGCAAGAAATTAAAGAAGCTTAATGGTGCCCGGCTCTCGGCATGCCAACTTGAGAGCGGGCGTGTGTTGCTCCGTGAGATCGAGCTTTTGTCCCAGACACGAGGAGCGGTGCGCAGCGGCGCTCACGTGGTTTGTGGTTAGCGGATGGAGATCGTAATACTAAATTCTTCCACCAGAGAGCTTCGAGAGGAAGAAGAAGAACCGCATCACTAGTCGAAAGATGATGCGGGTGTTGAGCATGAGGGGGATGAGTGTGGGAAAGC
This sequence comes from Beta corolliflora, assembly GCA_947648045.1. NCBI lineage: Eukaryota > Viridiplantae > Streptophyta > Magnoliopsida > Caryophyllales > Amaranthaceae > Beta > Beta corolliflora. Next base: position 5,858 of record CANSZD010002854.1, read on the forward strand.
GGCGTTGCACTATTTTCGCAACATGTTCAATTCGGCGAACCCTTCATTGATTTCACGAGGCCCTTGCAGATTTTCGGAGTCGGGTTTCTGCAAAGATGAATGACATTTTGAGAGCGGATTATAATGGAGAGGAGGTTCGTATAGCTCTTAGCCAGATGCATCCAATCAAGGCTCCTGGCCCTGATGGTATGTGTCCCATGTTTTTTTCGGATATCTTTGGCACATTGTTGGTAAGTGCATTTCGATGCGTTCTTGATATTTTGCGTGGAGCTCATATTCCTAGTCATTTGAACAAAACTTTCATTGTTCGATCCCGAAAAAAAGCAAAGCCGATTGTATGTTTGACTTCGCCCCATTTCTCTACGTAATGTCGTTTATAAATTGGTGTCAAAAGGTGCTTGCTAATTGACTCAAAGTTTTTCTTGATAAAATTGTTCTTTGTTAATCGAGTGCTTTTGTTTCGGGCGCACGATAACAGATAACATACTGGTGGCTTTTGAATTGTTTCATCATATGAAAAATTCGTAAAATGTAGAGGGGAATATGGCTCTGAAATTGGACATGTCTAAAGCATATGATCGTATTGAATGGGATTTTTTTGGATGTTGTCTTTGAAAAAATTTGGTTTTGAAGTAGATTGGTGCAACGAGTTATGGATTGTGTCGGTTCTGTGTCCTTCTCGGTTCTCATTATGAGTCGTCCTTCGGAGGAGTTCTCTCCCAACAGAGGCATCGAGACAAGGCGATCCCCTATCGCCATATTTGTTCATCTTGTGTCTTTGAAGTGTTCTCTCATTTGCTTAGGAGAGCGGAGGAGAATAATTCGGTGAGAGGTATCAAGGTGGCCCCCACCGCTCCTTACGTTAATCATTTCTTGTTTGCTTGATGATTGTGTGATTTTCTCTAGAGCTACCATTCATGACGCAGAGGCTATTCAAAAAGCCCTAAGGGTGTATGAGTTATCCTCGGGTCAAAAGGTAAACTTTGATAAAACAACTCTTTCGTTCGGCAAAGGTGTCGAATTTCGAGGAGGGTGAAATTGAGCGAAATTGGGTGTTAGAGTGGTTGATGTGCATGATAGATATCTTGGCTTGCCTACCACGGTTGGCCGCTCGAAAAAGTCATTACAAAAGGTGTCAAAGAAAAATTATGGAAAAAGCTTCAAGGGTGGAAGGGGGTGATTTTTTAAAGTCGGTAGGGAGGTTATGATAAAGGTTGTGGCCCAATCTCTTCCTACCTACGTGATGAGTGTGTTTAAGTTTCCCTCTTCTTTTTGTGATGAGATTCGATCTTTGATAGCTCGAATTCCGGTGGGGGCAAAAAAATGGTGAAAGGAAGATCCATTGGGTTGCTTGGAAGAAACTATGTAGATATCAAAAGGGGAAGGTGGTTTGGGATTCCAAGATATGAAAGCTGTTCAACTCGGGCTCTATTGGGAAAACGGGGCATGGCGTCTTGCGACTCGATATGGGAGTTTGATTGAACAAGTTCTAAAGGCGAAACACTATCCTCATTCCTCTTTTATGGATGCCGAGTTGGGGTTGAATCCAAGTTATACTTGGCGTGGTATTTGGGAAGTGAGGTGGGTGTTGAGAAGAGGAGTTAGGTGGAGGGTTGGTGATGGTGAAAAAATCCGAGTTTGGCATGATGAATGGATTCCAGTGTACGCGGTCTCGAAAAATTATTTCTCGCGGAGGATTTCGAATCCTAACACTATGGTGGGGGATTTAATTCATCCTATTGATAAGAATTGGAATAGGAGTTTATTATCACAACTTTTTCTACCTTTTGAGGTGGAACGAGTAATGAGTATTCCTATAAGTTCCCGTCTTCCGGAGGATGTTATGTGTTGGGACCTTGAAAAGGATGGGGTGTATTCGGTGAGATCCGCATACAAAGCTATTTGGGGTGACTCGGATCAAGCTATTGAAGCCTCAACTTCGTCTCCTTCGATGGTTTGGAAGAAAATATGGAGTTTGCAAGTGCTTTGCCCGGGTTAAAATATTTGTGTGGAGGGCTCTCTCAAACGCCCTCCCCACAAACTTAGCCCTGAACCGCCGAGTTCCTAGCAGAGAAAAGGCTTGTAGCGTGTGTGGGTAAGACGATGAATCTGTAGTACACGCCTTATATTACTGCTCTTTCGCACAGGAGGTTTGGAGACTTAGTGATTTCGACACAAGGGAGAGAGACGTGGGCAGGCATGTAGATGACTGGTGGGAAGGTTGCTTCGAAAAGTTGGAAGGGGAGGCGATGTGCGAGCTGGTGATTTTATCTTGGGCGATTTGGGGGGCTTGATGCAAGATGTTAATGGAAGGTGAGGGGGGCTATCCTATGGACACATGGCAATATGCAAATAAGATATGTAAAGAAGCCTTGGAAATGAGCCAATCTCGCCCCAATGTAGGAGCTACTGCAGCCCCCCACGCAAGTGAATGGGCTAAGCCCACTGCTGGAACCGTGAAGCTCAATATTGATGCGGGCCAAATTGGGGTTGGTGGGTGCGGTTTAGGTGCTGTGTTCCGTGATGAAAAGGGTGATGTACTAGCTGCTGGTGCGTTTCAATTCGAGGTAGCTTGGAAGCCTCGTATAGCGGAAGCAAAGGCGATTTATCATGGTGTCAAACTTGCGAAGGAGTTGGGCTACCGTCACTTGGAGGTGGAGAGTGATAGTCTTCTAGCGATTCAAGCTTTAAGAAATGGTAGAGGGGGATCTAGTGAGTTTCATTTAATTATAGATGACATTTTAGATTTGGTTGTTTGTTTTGATTTTGTTGTTTGGTCTTTTGTGAAACGTTCCGGAAATAAGGTAGCTCATATGTTGGCTCATCTCCAACCTTGGGAGATTGGCAAACGTATTTGGGTGGATGATATTCCGGTTGATGTTATGTCTTGGGCTATGAATGATATAATATGATCTCCCTTTTGGGGTTTCCCTTCAAAAAAAAAAAAAAGAATGTAATAGACATTGAGCCCTATCATACATTCATACCCTTTTAATTGGCCCATCAACAATAAGTACATGGGCCGCTTGAACTGAACTACAAGAGTTGTTTACCTTAGTCTACTAGTCTAGTTAGGAACTTGATGAGTTGCTTGTATTTTCTATTTTAATCCATTGATATTTGCAACTTGTAAGTAAATGAATACTTTACATAACAAAAACTACTTAAGTTATATGACATTTCAATAAACAACAATCTAATACAACAATAAATGGCACACCACACACAATGAAGTACTCACTTGAAAGGTAGAAACAAAAGAGGGTAAGTTGAGTTCAAAGGAGACTATAATGATCCTGTCCCCATCATACCCCCCTAATTATTGCTCCTATCATTCCCACCTAGAACATAGAATTACTTGGAAACACCACACAAACTTCAAAATGATAGAAACTCATGGATTTTAGTAGCAACTTCCTGCATAAACTTCATCTTGGGCATAGTCATGAGCATTGGGTAGAAGTCCAGCATCCTCGCGCATATCAAGACCGCGATTCTTCTGAGGGACGAAACTATTGATAACAGGTGCATTGGCACCGATTGTCCAAACACCTTCAACATACTCTGTGTCCTCCTTAATATTGATTTGTCCATAGTTGTTATATTTGAAGAAATATGTTTGTTCATCTCTATGATGTGAAGCATAGGCTGCATCAATTCCCAACCCCCCAAATATGGTGCCTTTTAAAACCGGACTTATTTGAGTAGTCTCACCTAGTGCGATAAGTCTAGGGTTAGGACCATACCTTACATGTGCAGATAAGTTTCCCTTGAAGATATAAGCTTCATAGTCCACTAGTTTCAACTCACATGCTGAATCTATGCCATTCTCAAATACGGTTCCTTTAAAAATTGGAAACATCTTAGAGATAGTCATCGGACCTTCCAGTATCTCATCGTTCTTATCATTCGGTGAATAGTTGATTAAAGCACAAAGATTCCCGCAAAAGATAATTGCTTGATTGCCTTGCAATTGAAATGCAGCATCAATGCCATGCTCTCCAAAGGGTGTATACTCAAGGGATGGAAACATTTGGGAAATAAAAGATGGACCATCTACTATAAAGTCCTTGTCACCACCCCCAGGATCGTAGTTCAATTGTGTAACCGTGTTTTGCAAGATGTAGTAGGCTTCATTATGACTAGATGAACGAAAACCAGAGCTCAAGTATATGTCACGATTAGCCACATCGGTAGCATACCACTTTAGGATGTTTGGGTTACTAGTCGAGGACTTATTCACTATACGTTGTACAAGGGACATCCTCTCATCTGTATAGTCACATATTGGGTTCTCAATATTGAGGAGCCTCAGTGGGTGAGATTGTGGGTTGAAGTTACCATTGATTCGAAGCATATTATCAGCCCTAGAAATTGATGTGCTCCTGCATATATATGGCCAATTAGCTAGATTGGAACAAAAATATGCACATAAAGAAAAGATACCCTAGTGACATTTAGGTGTAAGAAAAAGGATATTTTGTTTAATATATACGACCCAACACAAGTCTCTCTGTTTTGCTGAAGTTTATAAGATCATGCATGTTATTAAATGTTTTGAAGAATCTTATAGTTGATCTTATATGGTGTTTAATTTTTTTCGAACTTTTTGTTGGGAAAGACCTATTAAAATAGCTATTTTGTTAGGAAAGACCTATTAAAATAGCTATTTTGTTAGGAAAGACCTAATAATTTTTTTTTTTGTTGAAAAGGACCTAATATAATAATCCCTTTGTTATTTCAGACCAACTCAACGTTTTTCGGCCAAAAAGTCCATTTTCCGGCATTGACTTTTTTTCATTCCTTTCTCATATAATGGGACCATCCTATTTCTCTTTCTCATTAATCCCTTAACCCTATCAAACTCTTTCCTCTTATCTCTAATTTAATGCGCATCACTCCTCCAACTAGCAGTTGAAGAACTTGGAACTTCCTCCCTCTCTCCTCTGTCATCTTGCACAATATATTTGTTTCCTTTGTTCAGTTGTCATCATAATTCAATTTCTTAATTAGAAAAATGTCATAGATAATAATAATATGTTGTTCTATAATTTTCAGCTAACCTTTCCTTCCTTGAATAGGATTTTGAACAAGAACACCACAATTACAGGTGGTTGGTAAGGTAGTTGTGGAAGATGAGGAATTTTTAGACATCATTTCCCAAAATCTACATACTAATTCAAGAACAAAAAATTTAACTATAAATCCCTAAAAATCCGACAATATTGAGAAGAAATTGAGGAATTGAAAAAAAAAAACTTGTGAAACTTTTTGGAATCTTTGCTGCTCAAATTATCAAAAAAGATGAAGGAGATATAGATATTACATTTGCTTGTTTGGGTTGGAGGGCTTGAGTTCTTCAATGGGGGGTTGTCGCATCTCATTCCCATTCTCCAGTTTATTTGGGGTTGGGAGCAGTTAATATAATGGGAGGGAAACAAAAAGAATTGGAAAGAGAAAGAAGAACATCAAAAAGAATTTGAGCACGTTGCACTGTTGCAGGGATTCAAATGAATATAAGCTACTTTTTTTTTTTTTTTTTCTTTATTGAGGTGTATTAATGACATCAAATTATGGTGGTCTCGTTATATGAGAAAGGAAGGAAAAGCAGTCAAATCTTCGAAAAAATAGACTTTTTGTTCGGAAAACATTGAGTTGGTATGAAACAACAAAGAGATCATTATATTGGGTCCTTTTTAACAAAAAAATTTTATTAGGTCTTTTTCCAACAAAATAAATTTATTTTTAATAGGTCTTTCCCAACAAAAAGTTCTTATTTTTCACCAAATTATCTGCTTCTATCATTTTATTTAGAAATTACTAAAGAGGAAGACAATAACAATTAGTATATTATAGCACCATTAATATAAGATATAGAGAAGAAAATAATGTAGCGTATACGTACCCATTGCCATTATCACTGAGCTCAAAGACTTGAGCAGATCGAATATACTGGGGAGCAATGCCTTCCACAAATGCAACCTCATCAAGCCTCTTAAAATTCCTATTATAGTTATCACTATCACCCAAAGTTAGTGAAGTCCAAATTCCGCCAGGTGCATAGATCTCGTACCGATAAACTTTGAGTGACTCTGATCTCCGACACCGATCAACTGGTAAAGATGGATACCAAGAGTTGCTGATAGTGGTGCTAATAAACGCGTAGCTAGACCGCCTTCTAGAATCCAAAGGCCTGCCTTGGGAGCAGTTCATGTAAGCATGTAGATTGTAATAATTGTAGTCAGGGGAGTAACATTCACAACGGACTTGAAATCCGTTGCGAAAGACCTCATCATGTGGAGCTAAATCCCAACGGAATACCTGACGACGAATGTCTTTTTCTCCCTCACCATTTCTGTAAACAATGTGTTCTATATCTGATTCATAGCAGTTGATCATATCAATTTTATCTACCAAACATTGAGCATCACACTGGTTTTTGTAGCACAAAGGTTGACAAAATTTTGCTGCGCATCCTCTCCATGGTGCATCTGTGGCTAGGATTACAATGTCTGACATTGTTTCTTCTAATATGATTTTAAAACACAAGAATTAGCAATCTATTTGAATGCATAATTTGTTATGAGAGTATAGGTTTAAAGCTTCATTCATTAAATATATCAAATACTGAATATTAAGAACAATCCAAACTGTGTCCTTCAAAGTTGGGACTCCCGAATATTAAATTGAAGTTGAGGCTTTTTTTCTCGGAGCCAGTTGGGATTGTTTCTTACTAATTTTTCTTAAAAAATGTCATATGTTGATTGTTTGATGCATGTGTTCGGGATAAAACGAGTCCATTTTTTTTTTTTTCAAAAACTGCAACTTTGTTCTACTATTAACAAAATTTTGATTACACAAAAGCAATGCTACAAAGGTGTATAAAGGCCACTAGAGATGGCCAACAGTGCGGGCCAATTCAGCCTAGCCCACCTCGTGGGTCGAGCTCGCGAAAAGGCCGGTCCAGCCCTGCTCGAATCGTGAAATTGGTGGGTGGGCCGGATTTCTTGAGCCCAGCCCACTGAAGCCCGCTACTAAAACGCCCAACCCGAACCACGAAACCGGCCCAGCCCGGCCCATGAATCGGACCCGCCCCGCCAAGTAATTATTCAACCAAATTGTGTATGTTTTAATCAAAATTATATATATTTTTAATTCAATTAAAAGGTTTTATGTAACAATAATGAATAATTCCAATGATTAAATAATTTCGAAAAAAAAAAAAAATCACATGCAAACCCACCAGCCCGGTCCAGCCCACTAGTCCCACGAACCGCTTCCCGAACCGTGAAAACCGGTAACAAACCGGAGTGGGCCAAGATTTTTCAGCTCGTGGACCAGCCCACCCAACCCGTGAATTTCACGGTTCTATCCTGGGTCGTGAAATCTCGGCCCGTCCATCACGCGCGGGCCGGCTCGCCCAACCCGCACTTGTAGCCATCACTAAAGGCCAGAGTGCACAGCACTAAGACCCATATCCTAAGAAAGTGACGGATCAAATGAGACATATAAAGGGAAGCTCAAACTCGAACCGCATCTAATCGGGTGAAAGCAGGCTCAATTAAACTAGATCCATGGACAGATTAGCTAACCCTTCAGGTAAGGGTTTTACCTAATTTGTCTGCTTGGATGATTATATAGACTAGAACTAGGATTACAACAAAAATTCCATATGGTGACTAGAAAAAAATAATCCCTCCATTCCTCTTCTTTCTACTTTGATTATTTTTTTCTCGCTCACAAAAATCCTAAATAGGAAGAAACAAATAAGAACGGAGAGAGTACCGTATATCTCCCTTAAAAAAAAACCTATATTAACAATCCATTCAATTCAACTATAGAATATATAATAATGCTTTTCTCATTTTTTTTAGTTACAATAGTTTGACTTTTATGTAACCCTCCACACATATTTATACATACGATTTTTTTTTTACCTATATAAAAAATCATCACTTGAAAATACATTCCAGCTAGCGAATTTTATATGATTCCCAACGTACGTGCTTTTCAATTGCTTCATAACCCTCCACACATATTTATACAGTCACGTTAATAAGCTAATTGTTTTGGTGTCCTACTATGCAATAATTAGAAGCTTCGCCAATAAACAGTAATTCCAGATTGAGCTTCTTAAGTACCATTTTACCTTTCATTAGTCAACAAGCATTTGTATGTATTAACAAAAACAGTGTACCTAAATCCTTTCTATAAATCAGAAATATGCCAATTCAATATATACTGGAAATCTATATATATATATATATATATATATATATATATATATATATATATATATATATATATATATATATATATATATATATATATATATATATATATATATAATCAGCAACAAAAACAATCTTTATGCGTATCCCCTTTCCACACACAATCAAATGAGACATAAACAATAAAAATGTGTTATTCAAGACTCGAACCCATGACCTCTTATTTGAAATATTAATGCACTAACCAACTCATCTACAATATCATGTTGATCTTTGTGGGGAAAAAAATCATTTAAAAACAACATACTAATTCTATTTTAAAAACAATTAAATACAAATCTATATATTAATACTCATTAAGTTAATGCTTATAATAACATCTTCTACCTCTCAGTACTCTTATACTAAAAAAAAAAATACTCTTCAAATTTTTATAACCTCCGTAGTTAACACTACTACACCATTGAATTGCATCGGCTATATTCTTACACATTAACCTAAATTTCAAAAAAAGATTATATTATATTCTTTGTAAATAATTATATGTACTCCCTTGAAGATTAGTGAATTCCATTCTAGAAAAAGGATCATGTTATTGAGATTTAAGAACTTAAACCTTGAAAAGCTATGTTATAATTGGTATGTGTTAACTAGTTATTAGACTCGGGTGATAACTCAGATTATTTGATAAAATAGAACGTTATAATTGTTTGGGTTAGTTAATAATTGGCATTTTGTTCTGATCTTGTTGTTCAGTTAATCTTATATTTTCTTTTATTTAGTATAGTAAAAGCTTGAATTCTATTACAAGTAATAAGTTTTCTTATGAGTCAATGACCATCAGATAATAGCTCATTGGTATGTTAGATCTAATCTCATAAAATTATAGAAGTACTTATTTCCCTTATAAAATAAGCACTAATTAAAACATGATTAAAGTCCCTTAAAAAAAAACATGATTAAAGTAAATCTTTTTAGGCCTTGGCTAACTATATTTTATTAGAAAGGATAGACCTAGAATTTTGCATTGTATACTTAAAATAAAAAATGTGACCCTACACTTCAATTTATTGACATCCTAAAAAAAATCAGCATTGCGTGTAAAACGTTGTGGTAGGAGCCAATTATTGCAATTTCCACTTTTTGACAAACTTTTTTTTAATTGAATAAAACGAAAAGTAATGGTTAACCCATTATTTCAAGAGGGATTATATGTTCTCTATTCTTTTCTAATTTTAAGATAAGGAGAATTCGCTTGTAAAAAATTAGGGAATGTGAAAATTCTTTTTATATAAAGGGTGAGAATCAAACCCTTATAACAAAGGTGGAAGGAGGTTCCTAGTGTGGCAGTGTCCCACAACTAATAGGCAAACACGTTGATTCTCCCATGTTATTTTATACTTTATTTGCTACAGGTGAGAACTGAGAACTACAAGAAGTCAAGAATTAAGGGAAGAAGAAAAAAGGAGAATGACAGAGTGAAGACACAAACTCATATTCTATGTACTCTAGGGAGAAAGGATGTTTTAAGGGATAAAGGAACACATAACAATCTCACAAAAAAGAATAAAATGAAAAAACAACGATAATTCAAGAACAGAGGGACTGAAAGAGTGCACTATATTATTATTGGCAAAACTGAAGACGTGCGCAAGTGCTCATGTAAAGGATAAACCTCAGCCTCCTAGTGTTATCCAAATCGCTTATTTACCGTCCGCATTTCTTGAAATCGTCCGTATTTTTTCATTAAATACCCCCACATCCCCCCCTTTCACCTCACTTTACCCTCTCCACTCTCATCAAACTTCATCCCTCTCTCTCTACCATGAAGCACTAACACCACCACCACCTTCCAAACACCACCACCGGACGACCACCACCGGACCACCACCACCGAACCACCAACACCGGGGCACCAGAGCCGACGAACCAACTTAGCACAACCGAAAATGTTCGAGGAAGAACATTCAACACCGCCGGAACGGAATGTGGTAAGTTTTAGAAAATTTTTTTTTTATGCCGCCGGAAATTTTTTTTTTGCGCCACCAGAGCAGGGTAACGGATCAAAAATCCATTACCCCAATGGAGGCAACGGATAACGGATCAAAAAACCGTTGCCTCTGTGGAAGCAGGAAAAGTCACCCGTTACCACGAGGCAACGGTTTTTGATCCACGAGAGGCAACGGTTTTTGATCCGTTGCCTCCATTGGGGTAACGAATTTTTGATCCGTTACCTTGCTCTGAAATTTTCCGGTTTGTTTTTTGTTTCTTTTTAGTAATTTCTGTTTTATTTATGTTTTAATAATTTCTGTTTTAATAATATATTTTTTGTTTATGTAAAATAATTTATGTTTTTTATAATTTATGTTTTAATAACAAAACAAAATTTGTGTGTATTTGGGTTGTTATAATTTATGTTATTTTAATTTATTATTTTAATTTTAATAATTATTATGTTAATTTGTGTGATTATGTTGTAATTAGTATTTTATTATGTTAATGCATGTTAGTAACATGTTAGTATTATTTAATTTGTTTGATTTAATGATTTAAGCATGTTAATATTATTAGTTGTTTTTATTAGCATGTTAATATTAGCATTTAAAAAAAAATTGTAGTTAATATTAGCATGTAAAAAAAAAATTTGTAGTTAATATTTGTTGATATTTTATTCAAATAATTAGTATTAGTATTAAAAAAATACCATTTACTTAATATTTGATTTTCCGTGATAATTAGTATTGATTTTGTAATTAGCGAATAATAGTACATCCGTTTCTATTAATTTTGTTAATGAATATTTAGTTAATATTTGTTGATATTTTATTCAAATATGTATGCATATTATTGTAATTATTTTCATAATAAGTAGTAATTTAATAATAGTCGTTGCAACAATTTATTTATGAATGGTTGTTATTAAGTTGATAAATTGAATATGTAGTTAATAATAGTTGTGATTGGTAAATAAATAATAATGATTATTAGTTACGATAAGTAAGTAAATAATAGTGAATAATATTATTGATTACATGTTGTCTAAATGGAAAAATGCTAAACATTATAGGTTTATTTGCCGGATTTTGGGGGTGATTATATAGATTATAATCACATGTTTTATAATGAAACACTATGGGCTGAGAAAAAGGAACTACAAGATTGGGTTAAGAAAAGGGCACATGAAATCGGGTTTGTGATGGTTATTATGTCAAATCATAAACACGATCCTAGTGGTCGACCATATGTATATATAAAATGTAACCGAGGCGCACCATATCGCGGTGAAGGTAGGGATCTTAGTGTAGCAGAACGTGTAGCTACAAAGACAAAAGCATGTGGATGTAGAGCGGGAGTTAAGGTTGAGTATTTGGAGTACCCGGATCGAAGCTGGATGGGTGATTAAAGCGAACGGGGGATTAGGGGCATGCACAATCATGAGTTCATTCATTACCGTGAGGGCCACCGACCCATCGGCGGCCTTAGTCCCGCGGCTAAGGTTTTCGCTCTCGATATGATAAAGTCGCACGTTAGGCTCGTTAGTATCACGAAAGCTGTGAATGAAAATTTCCCGATGGTCATCCAAATATGAGACACTTTTACAACCTGAAAGAAAAGGATAGAAAGGAAGCAATGGATGGTAGAGACGTGATGCAACACTTCCTTCACCTTGCTCGAGATACTAGAGGAAAAAAGACCAAGGGTCTGCGGTCTGAAGGGTTGCGGTTATCTAAAAAACGCAGACCTTTAATTACAAAGGGTCACGGTTAGTCTAAAAACCGCAGACCCTTTATTTCAATGGGCTGCGGTTTTTGAAAGACCGCGACCCTTCATTACAAAGGGTCTGCGGTTTTAAAAGAACGCACCCTTAAGGTTATATTTTTTGTTTTCAATTTCCCCATAAAAGTTCCCTCGCTTTGGTAATTCCCGCACTCACCCACCATACCCTAGCTGAATCCCCGCCTCTCTCTCTCTCTTACTCCCCTGCCTCCTCTCTCACACTCGCCCCCCTGCATCTCTCTCCGACGTCGACCGGTGCCCGGGTTTGCTCGCCGCTTCGTCGCTGCTGTTCTCCTCCTTCCCTCAGTCTTCTCTCCTCAGCGCCTCCTTCCCTCACTCTTCTCCTTTTTTTCATTTTCGTCGCGCAACCACCGTGCTGCAGTGATTGTAGGGCGGCTTGAAAGCAGCTTCTCACGAATGTCCTCTCTGGCGCCGTTCACGAATGTCCTCCAACTCAGGTATTTCTCTCTTTCTCCCTTATTCTTCTTTAATTTGTCTGATTTTTTAGGGATTTCGTTTTTTTTTTGCGAATTTCTTCATTTGATTGTGTGATTTGTTTTGCAATGTGATGGATTTAGCATCTGAATTAGGTTTTCTTTAGTATTGGGTTCATCTAGGAAGTATTTCAATAGAAATTAGGCTCAATACATTTTCTGAAGCATCTATCACAAATAATACGAGCACCTATAAGCTTCAGTAGTCCTTTTCATGTGCGTTTATTTGGAGGGGAAGCGTACACTAGCAAGTACAATACGATTCAGTTCTCAAGAAGCTTGTGAAGGAAGATAGAGAGTGGATATTCATACATAGTATCTTTCCAACAGCATATGACATTTTCGATTTGATTTATATCACGGATGTTCTCGAAGTATCGGAATATGTGTGTTTCGATCATCGTATTTCTTTTAACTATTTCGTATATCAGTGTACCCTCGCATCTTTCTATCTTCATTCTAATTTCCTTCCTCAATCTCTTACTAGATGCTACAACAATCCAACATTAACACCTTTCAATAAATAAACACAAAATAAAGTAGATTAGAGTTGTGGATATTCATCCATCTTCGCTTTTATATTGTATCTCCGCACTAGTAGTATTGGGAACTTATCCTTAATTAGCCAAATTTATTGTGTTTGTTTACTAAATTATTGTGCGTGAATTGAAGTTGTATTCAGTGGTATTGTCTTTCGGATTCTGAACTATTCAGTGTATTGTTTTTAGAGTGCGTACTTGGCTACTTGATCTTCTCAAGTTTTCTTATGTTTATATTTGAATGGTCAAGCTTGGAGAATCTTGGTTTGGACCCCAATGTTGAAATTGTCGTTTATTTATAGAGTTGATTATTATATCCTTTCCTTTTATCAAAGAAACAATACATAATTAAAATTCCGGATATGCTTTATAATTTCGGATTTTATATTGTTATAATGTTGAAATGGTCAAGCATTGTCATATTGTTAACTAGTATATGCCTTATAATTTGGGATTCGGAAACTAAAAATTGACAAAGTGATATTGAATATGTTCTTTCGGTTGAACAAAACATTATTGATTGAATATTGGGGTTGTTTTCGATGCGGGCGTTGCGGGGGTTAACTTCATTAGAGTAAGGCGTTTTATATTGATTTGTATTAATCTCTGGAGTATGAAAAAAGGTATGTGTTATTCTTTCTCTTTTTTTGTGCTGCCTTTGATCGAGTTATGTTTTAGAAATTAGAACCCTTTTATCCGAAGTTGATTGTTCGAGGATGAACCTTATTTTTTCCCCTTTCCCCCTTAGTTGAAGATGATTGTTCGAGGAAGTAGTATGGGCATTGTTGCCCCCTTTGGGATCATGCTGGTTTTGTTTAATTGTTTTTTGCCATCATTGCTTACTTCATGCATAAAGTTGGTGAATTTAGTTAGTTATTGATATTTGTGGGATTTCTTGGCCTAATATCCGAACTTACTCGAACTTATTTGAACTTATTGAAACTTATATAAGGTGTTATAAGTTAGAACTTATCTAAAGCTTAACTAAACTAATTATATAAATTTATTAAACGTGAAATTATTTTTCTAATGCGAAGAGAGAACTCATAGTTAATACAACTTAAAAGTAAAAAAAAAAAAAAAGAGCAAAAGCATATTTATTTTTCAAGGCTAGCTTTTCAAGAGTATTTTGCGAGAATCAAACTTACCAAATTGATGATTGAAGCTAAGGTTCCCGGTTATTTTTCAAGGCTAGATTCTCATGATTTAACCTTCTAAAGTTTGATATTTGATCATTTCCATTTTGTGAATGCAAAGAATTGATGAAATATGATTGAACATTCCACATATTAGCCAATTCATGTTAATATTAACCAATAGCTATAGTGATTGAATGGAATAAGGTTAAAAGTCCCCAGTCCTCCCCCCTTTGTTGCACACCCCTAGCCGCCCCCCTTGCACCCCCTAGCCGCCCCCCGCTCGCACACCCCCATCCCCCCACTGTTGCACTCTCCACTCTCCCCCCTGCTGCAGATATGTCCTCGAGGACTGGGAGGGTATAAATATCCTAAGCAGCAAATCTAGAGAATGAAGATGCTAGAAGTCTATGACCTAAGAATACTTGATACGTCATTTACCTTTTTTGATGATCTTGATGATGTAAACCAATGAGATGGTCTCGTTGGCTGGAGCTTTTTACTCTCTGCATCATGGACAAGAAAAGTTAGCCAAAATGTATAAGAGAAACATTTTATATTGTTTTAAGGAAATAATCTAAGAAATCTACCATTACTCGAATCGATTTAAGTTTGCTCTTCTTTTTTCGTAGTAAAAAAAAAGGTTACCTAAAACTTACGAGACACAATTGGGACAAGCACAAAAGGCACACTCTTTATGATGGTAAAATATTACTTACAGTGATTTTTTCATTAAGACCCTGCATGGAAGGATGCTTTAATTATATATATAGTTATTTGGTTCTGCATTGGCTCATCTCGTGGTAAGAACCTATTAATGGCTGAAACAAAACTTAAACTCATAAGTTAGAGGAAACCTAAAAAGAGGACAACTGAAAGTGGTAAGTTGCTGAAAATAATAATGTAGCTATGTTTGGTAACTCATTTTAACTACGTTAAATGATAAGTAGCTGAAACATTTAAATTATCGAAATCATTGGTACTGATTGACATATACCTTAAATAATTTGAAGGAGCTTCAGATCATCTAAATTGAAATGCTACTTTGAGTAGCTTTTCCAAAAAAAAAAGGAGCTGAATTTGTTGTTTCTACTACCAGTAAGTTAAATCATGGAGATAGTTTTACTTTCCATAAAACCAAGAAGCTAACTACTATGTTGTACTTATCTTATAGGGATGTCTACCACTTGAATTGATCTGTACAATAGACTCGTGATTTCTTATACATGGTCTTCATGTGATTTTGATTCATTACATGTTTTCCTACTTTGGTTTGATATAAATTTTTTTCAGTGATCTGATGTGATAGTTAAGTTTGGTCTGATCTAGTCTTACCTCATATGAAGTCAGCACAATTTTGAAATAAGGTGAACTAATTAGCATGGAAACTATCAAATGGTCATTAGTTACCAAATTATAGATTTTAATTAGTAACGAGTCTGCACATTTTTAATTTATTTGAATCCTAACAACTAACAAGATACGTTGATCCGAATTCTGAAAAATGAGTGAGAGGATGACTCCTAATGTATTAGAACGACACTTTGTGTTGTTTACTTGTTTTCCTGTGCACCACTTCCTGGTCCCTACAACTAAATGCACCACTAGGCAGCCACAAATTTGGATCAATTATGGACATGGACATCTACAACCTTATGCCTTACTATCCCCCTCCCGCCCCCCCCCTTGACACCCCCGTCGCCCCCACTACACCCCCGGCCCGGCCTGCACCCCCTCTGAAAGTTGTTCTTGTGGAGTGGGTCAGCCTCTTCATTGCAGTACTTGCATAGATATAGTTTCACCTTCAACTTAAAGCGATTTTGGTTTTATTTGCCAGGTTCTATCATCTCCAGAAAAGTTGCTTTTGAGGGATCTTGATGTTGATCTTGGTGGCGTTGTTCTAATGTCTTCATGGCTGTTCTTTGGTTGCTTTATTTTCTGATGGTTGTGATCCTGACTCATATATTGCAATTCGAACAATAGAGGGCATCCTCGAACTAATGTAATTCAGTTATTATTTTCTCTATATTTGTGTAAAAAACATTATTTGTAATGAAAAACATACTTTTATATATATATAACTGTTTGGGAGTGAGTGAGAGTGAGGAGTGAGAGTGTGAGTTAGTGTGAGAGTGAAAGTGATGGGGTATGGGATCAAGTATTTGTAGGGGTAGTTTAGGAGTATTTAAGAAAAAATACGGACAATTTTTAGTAAATACGGACGGTAAATAGTAATGCCCTATAACAAACTCTATCCCTAATAGTACTCCTCCCTTATAGTTGTATATTCCCACGTATATTCTATTATGTTGTAAACATATCTTTAGCAAACTTTATCATGTATAGTCATACTTAACCTAGTGTTGTAAATGTCCTATTTAAAGGATTGATCTTTCATTAATTAAATCAAGAAAATATCACTAGTAGAAAAACGTTGATTTGCGTCTCCTCAATTACGTCGTACAATAGGTAAATCGACGCAGAAGGGTCATTTACGTCGGACATACCTGGGGTCCGATGCAAATAATGCTTTATATGCGTCGGATGTATCATACATTCGACGCAAAAAACTAAAGCAAATGGGTGCAAGATTCATGTGCGTCGGACCCCAGTCAATGTTTGACGCAAATCATGAAAGCCAATTTGCGTCGAAGGTAAGTTAAATGCGATGCAAATAGCTGTATCTAACTATTTGCGTCGGATATATAAGCCCATCCGACGCAAATGGGTTTAAGAGCCTATCCATGCGTGTCACGAGGGCATCTGATTTGCATCGGACCTTTTGGTCCGTGCGACGCACAAGGGCCTGCTTCCCCTTTTAATTTTCAAACCAAGAATTAGGTTTTCTTCCGACTCTTTCATTTCTTCTTGCCAGCCGTTTTCTCACTCCCCCACCCCCCCTTTCTCTCCCCAATTACTTCAAGCCTTCAACCCTAAAAAAATCACAAACTCCACATGCGTGAGATCTCGAATATGAAGCAAAATCATGAAGAAATTGTCGTTGAAGGTCGAACACGATTTTCTCTCTCTCCTCACGAGTCCAAGAACATTGAAAGTTGAACACAAAAACCTTTCGAAGCTTCCATGAAAAACTGAACTCGATCTTACTCAATTACCGTCGAAGGTCGAACACGACGCCATGAAAAACTGCACCATTTTCTCGCTTTTCTCCTGTAACGTTCTGCCCCTTTCTTTTGTTCGTGGTACGTTTCTCCTACCTCTCGTTCCTAATGTTTCCTTCATTTTTCTTCAATATGCAATTTTTGTATAATTAAGTGTTTATGTTCAGTTTTTTCTCTTTGAGCTCGAAGATGAAACTGTATTCGATCAATTTGATTCGCAAGAGGAAGAAGAATGAGGAAGAAGAATTAGGTTCAATTTTTTATATGTTAGATCTGTTTTTTTTTTTAGGTTCAATTTTTTTAGAATTAGTTCAATCTTATTTTTTGTATGTTAGGTCTGATTCTTTTTTTTTGTATGTTAGAAGAATTAGGTTCAATTTTTTGTATGTTAGTTCAATCTAATTTCGTTTTTTAATTTAATTCAATCTTTTTAGATATGAAATTTTAGTTTTTCATTTATTTCTCTCATTCTGTAAACTGATGATGTTTGGAATTTTTTGCAATACAATTTGTGTTTGTAAACGACGCAGATTTTTTTGCAATACATCTTTGTAAATTTAAGTTTTTCATTTGTTTGAGATCATGATGTTTGTAAACGATGCGAGATTCTTTTTTTTTAATAAAAAATGCATGATTTGGGTCGCATGACTGCTACATGTGACAGATTCTTTTTTTTTTTTTATAATAAAAAATGCATGATTTGCGTCGCACATAGTGCTACATGTGACGCAAATTCATTTTTTTTAATAAAAAATATATGATTTGCGTCGCACATAGTGCTACATGTGACGCAAATATCTTAATAAATTATTGGGGGTCACGGGTCATGTGCGTCGGACGTCACGTAAGTCCGACGCAAATAGCTTGCTATCTGTGTCGAGTCCTAATCCGACGCATATCATCTCTTCGTAATTTGCGTCGAGGTCTGTGGCGTCGGACCCATGTCCGACTCAAATGGGCGCCTCGCATCCGACGCAAATCGTCGATTATGTACTTTGGCTAATTTATACTTTGTTCTACACTTCTAGTTGAAATCCAAAATGTTGAGTGACGTGTTGTTGTCACATACTTATAGAAATTTACAACCCATATTTTGAAGGAACCCCCTACCCAGTTCATTCTTTCTCTCCTCTCACTAAATAATTCCACTACTTTTTCTAACTATTCATTCTCTCTTTCCTCTCACTACAAATCTATAACCCATATTTTGAAGGAACCCACTACCCAGTTCATCAAACTATGCACTATACAATAACAAAATCAACCATTTCAAGTATTAAGCAGCAGTAGATCTAATTCATCAAAAATCTACTTTTGAAGGAACATAGTTCATCAAAAATCCATCAGCCGTTTGAACCCACTTTTGAAGGAAGCAAACCAACTTTATCTTGTTTTCTGATTTCATATGAAAATGAAATAAATTTAAGTCTAATTGTATAAAAGCCCTTTTCAACTAATTGCTATCATCTCCATTTTTTCAACTACATAACAGTCGACTAATTTACCATTGTTTTTTTCAACTAATGTGAAATAACTTTCAAGATTAAAAGAATTATGTACCTTTTTGTAAGTTCGCAAATCGCCGATGGACGAATGTGTGATATCCCCGTCGAAATCTTATGTTTTTCTCAGACTTGTGTTGACGTTGTAGTTTATAGGGAATTTTTGTGAGTATGTAATTGTGAATTGGTTTTTTAGAACGTTGATTTGTAAGTGAATTTTTGTGAATGTTTTTGTATGTATTGACGTTCTAGTGTATTAGTTGTAGTTTGTAAGTTAATTTTTAGTTTTTGTAAAGTTTCCCGGTCATTTGAGTGATTGCGTGATTTCTCAATTTTATGAGTGATTTGTAAAGTTTCCTCATTTAAGTGATTTGTGAGTGATTAATTGAAAGTGATTTCAGTAGAATTTTTGTGAGTGATTGTTTCCAATTTAGTTTGAACTCCAATTTTGGTTTTGAGATTCGTTTTGTAATTAAGAAAGGGAAGGGGGGTAAAATGGTATTTTCAATTGAGGACACCATAGCTCCCCCTTCCCTTATATAATAGATAATAGAGATATTCCCACGTATATTCTATTCTGTTGTAAACATTTATCTTTAGCAAACTTTATCATGTATAGTCATACTTATCTTAGTACTGTAAAATTCCTATTTAAAGGATTGATCTTTCATTAATTAAATCAAGAAAATATATTAAACCTGAAGCTTGGGGGTTAAGGGAGGGTATTAAAGGAGCAATTTCTCTCGATATTAAAAATTTGATCATTGAATGCGACAATATCTCAGTTATTAACTCGATTAAGGCAATCTGGAAAGTTCCTTGGGAGATTAATAACATTATTTTTGATGCAGGTAAGGACATCTTGAAGATTGAAGAATGTCGGATCTTTCACATCTTCGGGGGGGCAAAGAATGCGGCGGACTTCATGGCCTCTAAGGGGCACACTTTTCCTTCGCTTTTGTACTCTTTCCTCCTTATTGTCGTGATTTTTCTCTTATCATCCGTAAGGATGTTTTAGAATTGCCTCACGATTGTGGTTCTTTCCCTAAGTTTTTCTCTCCTTGTAAAAAAAAAAAAAAAAAAATGCAGTTTATTTCGTCTATTAGCGAAGTGTGAAACACGTGAAGTCCTTGAATTAGCTTTGTACAGCTTTCACCTTTCTTTTTCTTGTATGGTACAAGCCTAATCGCCTATTGTCAGTCTTTACCTTTAATTATATGGTTTAAAGTTGGGAGCAGTAGTCACGTTTTGGGGTACCATACTACCATATCATCATTTGTGCTCCGATTTAATAAACAACTAGTTAGTTATTAGGCATTTATCCTGAGTTAAGAAAAAATTTCATTTATTAATATAATACCTTATGATAATAACACTAAATACAACTTAACTTAAGTACGAGTGGTTAATAGACACAATATATGGCGAGGTCTTGGGATCAAATCCTATATCTACGATTTCTAATTTTTTTTATCGTGGATTACGATGACATTTAACTAAAAACTCCTAGGAGAAAGCCTGCCAGCGCCGGTTCTTGTTTATGCACGCCTTTTAATATATTTGTATAGATAATAATAATTGAACAATTTGAGTGAATGCTCCTAACAAATTAAAATTATTATATTTAGCAAAAGAGTTCTTAATTGACCTTCAAATTATTGTAGTGAAATTTAAAAATTTATTATTGTGAAGGTTATATGACGGCTCACCCTTTTTTTATTATTGTGAAGGTTATATGACGGCTCACCCTTTTTGTAAGTTATAACTGTATAACATGTTAGTGGCAAGCATGTCGTTCAGGTCGGGTCTTTTGGGTCAGCATGCACATTATCTCAATGCAAACGATCATAATGACATACTCAACAAGAATGGAGCGTATTCAAAGGGTATCTTATATAGTAAGGCTGCTAGCTTATTTTTTAAAATTAAATTATATGTTGTAGTTCGAGATTTAATGGAAAAAAAAGGAGAAAAGAAGGAACAAGTTGGCGTGAGATGTTTAGGGAAGGGATAATAAAATGGGATTATTTGAAAAATATAGGCTTCAGTTTGTATAATTTTATCATAAAATTAGACCGTATATTCTAATAATTGTGAAAATGTAGGAAAATGTTAAAAGTGGACTTTAAAAAAGTGCTAATTTTAACATAAATTTTAGGCTTGTTAGGAAAATGTGTTGAGCGTATTCAAAGGGTATCTTATATAGTAAGGCTGCTAGCTTATTTTTTAAAATTAAATTGTATGTTGTAGTTCGAGATTTAAAGGAAAAAAAGGAAGGAGAAAAAAAGGAACGACTAAGTTGGCGTGAGATGTTTAGGGAAGGGATAATAAAATGGGATTATTTGAAAAATATAGGCTTCAGTTTGTCTAATTTTATCATAAAATTAGACCGTATATTCTAATAATTGTGAAAATGTAGGAAAATGTTAAAAGTGGACTTTAAAGAAGTGCTAATTTTAACATAAATTTTAGGCTTGTTAGGAAAATGTAGGTTTGGGTTTGTGTAATTTTCTGTTTTGACTTTCTTTTATCTCACAAGTTACAGTCTTGATGTCGGAGCTTTGGATTTTGGAGGTCTCTTGGAGGTGGTGGAGGTTGTGGTAGGAGGAGGTGGATTGGTGGATGGGGGTGGTATGAAGGACATATTTTGAGAGAGGGGATAGAGAAAGAGAAGAACAAAATAATAATGACACAAATTTGTTAGAAAAAATGACATGAAAATGAGTAATAATGATATATTTATCTTATAAATGATGTCAGTTTGCGTAATAATAAAATAGGAAAAAATGATACAAGTTTGTTGGAAAATAACATAAAAGTGAGTAATCATGATATCATTTCTCTTATTAATGATAACAATTTGTGAGATAATTAATGATAAGGTATATAAAGTGTTGAAAAATGAAAATGAAATAAGACAAAATGATACAAGTTTACTGAAAATGACATCAAAGTGAGTAATAATGATATCATTTATCTTATAAATGATCTCAATTTGTGTTACAATAATGACAAGGTATGTAAAGATCTAGTTGAAAATAATAATAAAATAAAGAAAATAATACAAGTTTCTTTGAAAAATGACATAGAAATAAGTAATTATGATACGAAACATATTAATGATGACATGAGATAGTTTTATAGGACATGAAACAAATTTAAAAATGATATGAAACAACTTGAAAATGATATGAAACACACTAATAATGACCCGAAACAATTATATTAGTTCGGACATGTGAGATGTTGTTTACACAATAAGTTATGGTGTAACATGTTATACTCCGTCTCCAAACAAGTACAACAATTTGACTTTCAACTTGCCAATATATGTACAACTTTTGACCATTAATATCTCTAATTATGAACTATTTGTAAAAGTTATGAAAAGTTGATATTTTGAAAATATTCATTGAAATAAATCCAACAACAATTTTGTATGATCATTATTATTTTCATATAATAGTTAAAAAATACGGTCAAAATGAAGTACGTGAATAGTGCAAAAGTCAAAGTGTTGCACTTAAAAAAATTGAGGAAATATATAATTATAATAGATAATATTAAGATTGGTGTCATAATCATAATCTTTAGGCCTCTATTAATGTGTTTGTTGATTTGTTTTGTTTTGTTTTGTTAGTTTAATCCATTAAATTTGTTATTAATATGTCTGTATTTATTGTATGGCATCTTCATTTAAAGGTAAAATAAAAGGTCAACAAAAATTACTTCGATTACATAACACTTCAAATCTTTGATAACCAACAACTTAATAAAACACTAAATGGCATACCACAGACATACTGCTTGCCTTATTTCAAACAACAAAGTACCTTGGAGGTAGCAACTAGCAAGGAGAGAGGATAGCTTGGTTTGATGTCAACCTCATCCCCATTATACAAGGTAGAATTACTAGAAGTACCATACAAACTTTAAAAAAATCATGCATTATTATATGTCTTTCCTCTGTTTTTTTTGTTATTCCTATTTTAAATCTTTTTATGAGAAGAAATTAATCAAAAGTAGGAAGAACTTTCGAAAACGCAGTGAATGGCATATATCCTGCTAAACTTATTCTTTAAACATCGTCGTGGTCGTAATCATCAGCATTGGGTAGACTTCCAGCATCGTCACACATGTCAAAACCGCCATTCTTTTGAGGGACAAAACTATGAATAACTGGCGCATTGGCACCCATTACCCAGACTCCCACAAGGGACTCTTTTCCATTATCATCAACACTGATTTGTCCGTAATTGTTGAATTTGAAGAAGTATGCTTCTTCATCTTTAGCATGTGAAGCATACGATGCATCAACTCCCATAGCCTCAAACACGGTGTCTTTTAATCCAGGCCGAATTTGAGAAATTTGGCCTAGAGCAATAAGTTTAGTGTCATTAGGACTATATCTTACATGTGCACACAAATTCTCCTTGAAGAAATAAGCTTCATAATCCACTGTTTTCAACTCACATGTTGAATCTACGCCATTCTCAAATACGGTTCCTTTGAAGAAAGGAAACATGTCAGTTATGATCATTGGACCTTTTAGGCTCTGTTCTTTTGGACTGAATAAGTCTGAACTGAACTGAACTGAAATGAATAAGTTACAACCGAATCAATCGAAATGAATAAAGTCGAACCGAATCGAACCTCAATCAACCGGATTCGATCGATCCAAGCGAATCGATCGAATTGAGTATTATTAATAATTACAAGTAGAGTATTATTTTTATCATCATTGATAATGATAATAATTAATAATATTAATGATAATGATAATAATAATAATATTAATACTAATACTAATAATATGCATAATAATAATATTCTTATGAATTGAGTAATATTAATAATAACAAGTAGAATAATAATGATATGAATTAATAATATTATTAATATAATATTTTCCTCCAAGATTGCTATTCGCAAGTCAATATATACAAAACCAATAGCATGTTTCACGCATAATACTGTAGAATAGTAACAATAGCATGCATGACTCCTAATTCTAAGCAACAGAATATTGACTTGCCTAATTTACAAAATACAAAACTATATTTACATACATTTGACTACTCCTATATTTACAAAACTATATTTGACAATAATAATAAAAATAATAATAATAATGATAATAATAATAAGAATATAATAAAAATAATAATAGTAATAATAATAGTAATAATAATACTAATAACAATAATAATAATAACAATAATAGTAATAATAATAATAATAATAATAATAATAATAATAATAATAATAATAATAATAATATAGTAATAATAATAATAGTAATAATAATAATATTAATAATAATAATAATAATGATGATGATGATAATAATAATAATAATAATAATAATAATAATAATAATAATAATAATAATAAAAATAAAATCAAGAAGTTGTAGTACGAACCGATCGATTCGAACCGAACCGAATAAGTCAGCCAACCGAATCGAACCGAATAAGTCTCGAACCGAACCGAACCGATTCGATTCGAACCGAATCGAACCGACTTCGATCGACCGAACCGACTTCCATTTATTCAGTCCAAAAGAACAGAGCCTTAGTATCTTATCTTCTCCGGAATCGGGTGCATAATCTATCAAAGCACAAAGATTGCCACAAAAAATAACTGCTTGATCGCCTTGCAATTGAAATGCGGCATCAATACCATGTTCTCCGAAGGGAGAATACTCAAGGGATGGAAACTGTTGAGAAATAAAAGATGGACCGTTAACTATAAAGTCGTTTGTACCCCCAGGATTATAGTTCAGTAGTGTGACAATGTTTTGTAAGATGTAGTAGGCTTCATCTTGACGAGATGAACGAAATGTAGAGCTCATGTATACGGCACGCTCAGCCACATCGGTGGCATACCATGTGATGATGTTTGGGTTGCTCGTTGAGGACTTGTTCACTATACGTTGAACTAGGCGTGCCTTGTCTGATGTATAGTAAATTACTGGGTTCTCAATGTTGAGCAGCCTTTGTGGGTGAGATTGTGGATTGAAGTTGCCATTGATTCGCAGCATATTGTCTGCTCTTTCTATTGTTGTGCTTCTGCAAATAAGGAAATATTGCAATTAATGTGAAACTTTCAAATAAGAGAAACGTTGCAATTAAAAAAGAATGGAGGAATTAAGTGTATATATATATATTACCTCTGTTTTTTTAGTTGCAACAAATGCCTTTTTGGACAAATATTAAGTAGAGAGGAACGAGAGTGAAATTTGACTCAATTGCCCATACTTTTTGCATGTGGGGTAGGTAAAGTGAGGATAAAATGGTCAAATTGTCCCAAAACATTTACCAAGAAAGGAAATATTGCATCTAAATAAAAACACCTATAAATAAAAATTGTTGCAACTAATTAAAAAGATAGAGGAAGTATATATATTCATATTTCATCAATCACACAAGCGTTCACTAACCCTCTGCCCGACTTCTTACGAAGCCACCTAAAATCCCCATTGACTATATATTAGTATGAATTAAAAATTGAGACGACACATAAGTAACTATTTTTTTTTTCTTATAAATTGAGAAAAATTGTAAAGATTTTTTTATAAATAGTGTAAAGATTCTCAATGAGAAAGATTAAAAAACCCAGAGAAAGTAATATATTATCTATATTGATTTTATTTAGGAGAAAGTGAGAGTATTTGTTGTAGACCGGTCCAAATAAGAAAATCAGTCAATAATGTCGAAGGTGTTGCCTGTTGGGGATATAAACCATTTAAAATTGAAAGTAATTAATAGGAAAATGAAAAATATAGCATGATAATATCATAATATGAAATATAATCTAGAGATACGTACCCATCAGGATAACCAGTCAACGTAAAAACTTGAACAGATCGAATATATTGAGAAGCAATACCACCAGCAAATGCAACTTCATCAAGCCTCTTAAACTTCTTATCATTCTTACTTCCCAAAGTAGCAGAAGTCCAAATTCCACCAGGTGCATAGATCTCGTAGCGGTAAATTTCAAGTGTCCTAGCTTGGTTTTGCTCACTTGGTATAGGTGGATACCAAGAATTGCTAACAGTTGTGCTAATAAAAGCATAAGTGGAAGTTTTTCTAGAATCCATAGGCCTTCCACTATTGTCTTGCACATAGGAAGACAGATTGTAAAAAGTAAAGTCGGGGGAGAAAAACCCCCGACGTACTTGAAATCCGTGGCGAAAAACCTCATCATTGGGGGTTAAATCCCAACGGAAAACCTGGCGACGGATATCTGTATCTCCGTCGCGCCCGTAAACAATCTTTTCCAAATTTGAATCCGATTCGTTGCAGTTGATGTTGGAATTAAAGCCTCAAAGTTAGCCTTAGTTATGGAGTATCTCTTTGTTTGCTTTTGTTCATGAAATACCCAAGTCCCACATGGAAAGAATATAAAGGTCCTACCTTGTTTATATACTATTATGTTTCTTTTAGCTTTGTTGAGCAATGGGCTAGAAGAAGGGCAAGCCACACACGCGCGCGCGCGCCGGCCGGGCCGGGCTCGGGCTCGTGGCGAGCGCGGGCGCGGGCTGCGGTCCGTTTTATTATCAGCTTTAATTTTTGGGACTTGTTTGTTCCGTTATTTCTTTTGCGAGATTCTCGCAATCGTTTTGTAACGGCAAATCAATTCTTGCCGTTTTGTCGCAGCTTTCACTCCATAATTTCCTCCTAGAATATTTCATTGCCGTTTTTCCTTTACTCCTCTATTCTATATAAGTCCTCTCTCTCTGGTAAAGAAAATCATCTTCAATTTTACTGTCTTCCTCTCCACACAAAATTGTTCTCCAATATTTCGGGCTTAGTTTTGTCACTCCATCCGTCTGCTTGTGAGTGCACACAATCGGGCGGCGCTGTGTTAATCCTGGAGGGTGGTCGTCGGGAGGAAGTTTGCACCCGTGCTGCGGCGAAATCACCTTTAAGGACAGTGGATCTCTCCACGTCACAGCATTCGTTTCTTCTATTTCTCCTTTCCAAGTAAGATCGTTCTAACTTTTTCTCTGTGTTCTGTCTCCTTGCGTGCTAGTTGCAACAATCTTAAAGGTGATTTTGTATTATTCTCGTTTGCTATGGCATCTCGTCTGACCATTCCTGATATGTCTAAGATCGAGTCTCTTGAAGGGAAAAACTATAAACGTTGGGCTGTCAGGGTTAGGTTTTACCTTGAACAAATTGATGTGGCTTATGTGCTTGATGATCCTGTTATCCCTTCTGATGAACGCGAAGCGGCTTATGAGACTAAATTTGCTAAGGATGACAGAGAACCCGTAAGGGGATGTTATTACACTATATGTCCAATGCTCGCTTGATATTTACATGACTTATAACCATGCTACGGACATTTGGGATACCCGGAAAAGAAATATGGTGTTGATGATGCTTGGTTCCAAACGCTATTGTATTAGTAAGTGGCTTAATTTCATGATAGATGATGAAAAACCTATTATCGACCAAGTTCATGACTATGAAACTATTTGCACCAATATTGCTGCGGAGGGACTTGTTATTTGTGATTATACCCAGGCTATTGTACTTATTGAGAAACTGCCACCTTCTTGGAAAGACTATAGGAACCAACTTATGCACAAAAAGAGAGACCTTACCCTTGAAGAACTTGTGGGTCATCTGAAAATTGAGGAAGAAAACCGTCTTAAGGATAGACCCTCTAATCATGCTGTATTTCCTAAAGTTAATCTTGTGGAGTCCAAACACTCTAATTATGACGGGAACAAACGAGAAGACAAAGAGTTTTCACAAGGGAGACAATAGTCTCAAATCTCATGGGGGGTGTGCGAAATACGGGTTCAAAGGCGATTTGTCATGAGTGCGGTAAACCCGGACACAAAGCCGCAAATTCTTGGAACAAAGAGAAGAACCAAGCAAACTTGGTGGAAGCGAGTTGAAAACTTTGTTGCTATTGTATCCGAGATCAACCTAGGCGGAGATCTTGCTGAATGGATCGTGGACACAGGAGCAACGAGGCACATCTGCACCAACCGAGCCATGTTCAATCAATATGAAAAGCTGGAAGGTGAAAATGTGTTCATGGGCAACTCTGCTTCAGCAAAAGTCAGCGGCAAAGGGAAGATTACTCTCAAACTCACTTCTGGAAAATTGCTTACTCTTACAAATGTACTTCATGTTCCTGAAATGCGTAGAAATCTAATTTACGGAAGTTTGTTAATTTAGGGCTGGTTTGAGGTTGTCCTTTGATTCACGATAGACTTGTCATCACCCACAATAGGGAATTTGTGGGGAAGGGATATTGTAATGGGGGGCTTTTTCTTTGTTGATGCTCTTTGTTGAACTCATGAATAAATCGCTTCTACTTCTTCTCGTTTATATTCTTTGAGTCTATTGATTTATGGCATTCTAGATTAGGTCATGTGAATGCGGCCTCCATAAAACGGCTAAATCACTTGAATTTGATACCTAGTTTCTCCAATTCTGATTTACCTAAATGTGAAATTTGTGTTGAAGCTAAATTTGCTAGGAAGCCTTTTAAATCAGTTGATAGGCAATCTGAACTTCTTGAACTGATTCATTCGGACTTAGGAGACTTTAAGAACCATGAAAGTCGAGGGGGAAGAAGTATTACATAACCTTTGTAGATGACTTTTCCCGTTACACCGTAGTATACCTTCGAAATCTAAGGATGAGGCGGAGGGAATGTTCTTAAAGTACAAAGGCGAGGTTGAAAACCAATTGGATAGGAAAATTAAGAGACTTAGAAGTGATAGGGGAGGAGAATATGATCCCACTTCCCTTAAGACCTTTTGTGAACAAAATGGGATTATTCATGAGTTGATTGCCCCTTATACCCCGAACAAAAACGGTATAGTGAAAGGAAGAATAGAACCCTTAAGAACATGATGAATGCTATGTTGATTGGTTACGGACTTCCCGATAACATGTGGGGAGAGGCTATTTTATCTCGCTTGTCATGTCTTGAACCGTGTGCCTCATAAGAAGCTAGACAAAACCCCATATGAGATGTGGAAAGGTCATATCCCTAACCTCAAATACCTGAAAGTGTGGGGGTGTCTTGCTAAGGTTGCCATACCTTCCTTTAAAAGGGATAAAATAGGACCAAAGACTTGTGATTCGATTTTCATTGGTTATGCTTTTCATAGTGCTGCTTATCGCTTTCTTATTAAGGATACTAGAGGTTCTTATGCTTGTGGTTCTATTGTTGAATCAAGAGATGCTGAATTCTTTGAACATGTGTTTCCTTTGAAATGTTCTTCTACTGCTTCAAGTTTTTCTTCTGCTGATCATGCTTTGTCTATGCCTAGTCCTCATGTGACTTTACCTAAACATTAGGAACGAGAGGTAGGAGAAACGTACCACGAACAAAAGAAAGGGGCAGAACGTTACAGGAGAAAAGCGAGAAAATGGTGCAGTTTTTCATGGCGTCGTGTTCGACCTTCGATGGTAATTGAGTAAGATCGAGTTCAGTTTTTCATGGAAGCTTCGAAAGGTTTTTGTGTTCAACTTTCAATGTTCTTGGACTCGTGAGGAGAGAGAGAAAATCGTGTTCGACCTTCAACGACAATTTCTTCATGATTTTGCTTCATATTCGAGATCTCACGCATGTGGAGTTTGTGATTTTTTTAGGGTTGAAGGCTTGAAGTAATTGGGGAGAGAAAGGGGGGGTGGGGAAGTGAGAAAACGGCTGGCAAGAAGAAATGAAAGAGTCGGAAGAAAACCTAATTCTTGGTTTGAAAATTAAAAGGGGAAGCAGGCCCTTGTGCGTCGCACGGACCAAAAGGTCCGACGCAAATCAGATGCCCTCGTGACACGCATGGATAGGCTCTTAAACCCATTTGCGTCGGATGGGCTTATATATCCGACGCAAATAGTTAGATACAGCTATTTGCATCGCATTTAACTTACCTTCGACGCAAATTGGCTTTCATGATTTGCGTCAAACATTGGGATCGGGGTCCGACGCACATGAATCTTGCACCCATTTGCTTTAGTTTTTTGCGTCGAATGTATGATACATCCGACGCATATAAAGCATTATTTGCATCGGACCCCAGGTATGTCCGACGCAAATGACCCTTCTGCGTCGATTTACCTATTGTACGACGTAATTGAGGAGACGTTTTTCTACTAGTGATATTTTCTTGATTTAATTAATGAAAGATCAATCCATTAAATAGGACATTTACAACACTAGGATAAGTATGACTATACATGATAAAGTTTGCTAAAGATATGTTTACAACATAATAGAATATACGTGGGAATATACAACTATAAGGGAGGAGTACTATTAGGGATAGAGTTTGTTATAGGGTATTACTATTTACCGTCCGTATTTACTAAAAATTGTCCGTATTTTTTCTTAAATACTCTTAAACTACCCCTACAAATACTTGATCCCATACCCCATCACTTTCACTCTCACACTAACTCACACTCTCACTCCTCACTCACTCCCACCATAGCCACCAACACCATAGTCACCACCACCACCACCACCACTGCAACCACCACCACACGACAACCACCAGCACACGGCAACCACCAGCACACCGGCGACACCAGCTGACCGGCGACCACCACACCGGGGACCAACAACACACCGACGCCCACCTTAGCCGGAAAAAGGTAAAGGAAATCGGAGAATCTTCAAATCAGGTTAGTTTTGTACTTATTTGTGGTTAAAATCGACCCCTTAGCCGGAAAATAGTAGTGAAAAACTCCTCGCCCCCTTGCCGGAAAACTTGCTTGAAATTTTTTTTTTTTTCGAAATAAGGGGGGCAACGGATAGTAAATCCGTTACCACCACACGGTGGTAACGGATCACTATTCCGTTACCACCGCAGAGGTAACGTTTTAGATCTAAACCCTAAACCATGGTAACGGATCACTATTCAGTTACCACCGCAGAGGTAACGTAGATCTAAAACGTTACCTCTGCGGTGGTAACGGAATAGTGATCCGTTACCACCGTGTGGTGATAACGGATTTACTATCCATTGCCCCGCTAGATTTCGAAAAAAAAAAATTTGGATTGTGATTTTCCGACGAGGGGGGGGGTTTCGGTTTTTTTAATTTATTTCCTTTTTATTAATTTATGTTTTATTTATGTTTTTAGTAATTTATGTTTTTTAATAATTTTATTTTTTTGTTTCTTTAACATAATTTATGTTTCTTATAATTTCTTTTTTAATAATTTCTGTTTTAATAATTTCTGTTTGAATTAAAAAAAATAATTTGTGTTTATTTGGGTTTTTATAATTTATGTCAATAGTTATTTGAATTTATTACTTTAATTTTAATAGTTAATATGTTAATTTGTGTGATTATGTTGTAATTAGGATTTTATTATGTTAATGCATGTTAGTAACATGTTAGTATTATTTAATTTGTTTGATTTAATTTAATTATTTGTTTAATAGCATGTGATAATAGTATTATTTAATTTTAATAGTTATTATTTAATTAGTTAATTAATTGATTTGAGCATGTTATTATATTATAAAAATATTTCAATGATATTAGTATGTTATTATATTATATTAGTAGCATATTACTATTATTTATTGTAATGATATTAGCATGTTAATTTATTTTTATTAGCATGTTAATATTAGTTGTGTAGGGTATTTGTTTTTATTAGCATGTTTTGAGCATGTTTACCAATGATATTAACATATTAATATGATTTGTTGTTTTAATTTTAGTTAATTAATTATTAGAAAGTGAATAGTTATATAATAATTTACTTAGTTTGCGCATGTTAATATGTTTTAATAATATTATGTTAACACCATCACCAATGTTAATGCATGTTAGTATTATTTATCCTTATAATTTTGGTTAATTAATTATTAGAATGTCAATGGTTATAGATTAGTAGTAATTACAATATAATAATGTAGACAATAAATAAATAATAAGTAATTAACATAATTGATTATTAGGGTCTTGAGGGTCCTGAGGGATCGACGCCACGACACACTAGATCTCGTGATATTAACGCATCTAGTAGGAGGGCGAGGACTGATGCTCAGGCTAGGCAG
Organism: Beta corolliflora; assembly: GCA_947648045.1. Lineage (NCBI taxonomy): Eukaryota > Viridiplantae > Streptophyta > Magnoliopsida > Caryophyllales > Amaranthaceae > Beta > Beta corolliflora. Next base: position 37,710 of record CANSZD010002854.1, read on the forward strand.
ATGCCTATTCCTGAGGATGCGCCTGATAGTGCGGGATGGGATACTGCGGACGAGCAGGAGTTAGATCATGCTTTGAGCGGTGGTGATGGAGGCGATGTGGGTGAAGCCACCTCCCATGTGCTCGTGAGCAAGGGTAGTAGAGGGAGGTTTGTTTCGGGGTCGAGTTCCGGAGGTAGTCGGATGACGAGCGGGGACTAGAGCCGCTAGGGATACTTCGTGGTTAGTTACCGAGGCGATGCCCGGGGGCCCACTTGACGGTAGTGTGATTCCTAGTTGGCAGGGTCACGTCGGCGCCCTTATATACCACGATCCGACTGCTAGTGATGTTTTGCTGTGCCATAACCGCTCCAGTGCATTTGATGCGTTGCGGACTTGGGCTATCCCGCAGCAGTCGTTGCAGCGCTTGGATAGATCTTGTATTGCCCAGCTACCACGGATTATGTTTGGGCACCTTGACTTTCCATTGCTTACAGCGTTTGTAGAGCGTTGGCAGCCCGACACGAACACATTTCACATGCCTTTTGGAGAGATGACGATTATGTTACATGACGTTTGGCAGATCATACGTGTCCCTATTGAGGGTTGGATTGTGAGTCTTTGTTTTGCCTACTTCGATCTATATGTACGGTTTGAGGAGCTCCTGGGCTTGACTCGTCGGGAGTTATTATGTGAGGAGTCACGGGTTTGGAGGAACGGTGGCGTTACCGTTCGGGAAGATTATCGATCCGTGCAAGGTTCGGGGTCGTCCGGCTAATGTGCGGCTTCACGCATGGATGCTCCCGACACTTGGGTGTACCCTCTTCACCGATAAGAGTGGTTCCCGCCTCATGCCCCCGGAACATTAGTGAGTGGATGACCTTGATTCGAGTTCATACTTACTCATGGGGCTCATTTGCTTGGGCGTACCTATATCGTCGGCTAGGGGTGGCGAGTAGAGCGGAGAGCAAACGAGGTTGCCGGGTGTCTCACGCTCCTCCAAGTCTTGGATATACGAGTACTTCCCGTGTTTCCGAGCCTCGGCGAGATGGGCTAGCGTTCGGTGATCATGATCCCAGGGCACGAAAGTGGGATTACCACCTCGTCGCCGAGCGGTTCATCCGACTGGAATCCATTCATAGACGCTTGGACACCCTTCAGGTTTCAGAGGTACGAAATTTATTGCATTAATAAAATATATATTATTATGTTGTCATATATTACTACTACATTAGACTAATAAAATTATTACATTTATCCTATTTCAGGTCATGTGGACGCCATATGGGGATGACCAGGCTGCCATGATTCCGAGGACGTTGTATGTCGGTTTCATACGTTATCGAGGTATCATTGAGCCGTACAACCCGGATCGTGTCTTGCGACGGTTAGGTTATATTCGAGTCATTCCTACCCCTCCTATTCGGCTCGATTTCGCATACGGCACCGAGCAACCCGAAGAAGTATGAGGTTCAGTTCTCGGTATCAGTACTGAGTCTACATGGCAGCGTTTCACGCCACATTCTGGGGGTCTCAATGTATCACAGTTGAGACGGGTTACTCGTCCAGGACGGTGTTCGAGGGAGTACATGGATTGGTATTGTACATATTCCCATCCTACCCTTATCGGCTGCGAGATAGTACGCATATTCCGGCCCGACCCAACACTACAAACACCCACTACGTATGCAATTTTATCATTTCTATGTTTAGCATTTCGTTGTTATATTATTGATACATAACATAACATAGCTAACTGACTTTTTGCAGTGGATGGCCCGACATTTTGACGCCACGAGAGCTTTGATGGAGGATCGGCACAATGACCGCCGACCCAACACTTCTTCGGCATATGAGATGTTGGATGACCTCACTCGGGATTGGGATCTTTGCATTGCGGTTAGATCGGGCACGGGACCACGATGAGGATGCACGTGATCATCACATGTACTAGTCCATATCAGTGTTTTCATTCCATGTTTTATGTACGGGTGTATTATGTAGATACGTTTTGTTCGGATATTATTTTGTTACGTACTATAAGCGTGGTTTTATGATGCAATTTATTATTTCACTTTGAATCATTGCAACTTATTATTTCAGTTTCAATCATAGCAACTTATTATGATCCAACAATATATATTAATATCATATCAACTTATACTTATCATTACAAAAGATTGACTAATAGTTACCATCTAGCATAAATACTACATTATAATGAATTGCAACTTATTATTTCACTTTGAATCATTGCAACTTATTATAATCCAACATTATATATGCCACATCATATCAAATAATACTAATAATTACAAATGCGATTATCAAATAATACTAATAATTACAAATGCGATTATCAATAGAATACATAAAATATTACAATGAATAGATTTCACTATATACTATATACTAAGTAGAGAGTAACTCCTCCCATAAAGCGCGTCTCACACCATACAACTGATCCCAACCATCAACACTATCTTCATGCATGTTATGCCACAAGTTGTGAATAGGTGGTACGGGTGATCCGGGAAGTAACTCCAGTCTAATATAATCTTTGAAAGGTACCAAGATGTGCTATCACGAGTTCGTTAGTTGGACCCATTGTGTATTCAGAAGCACGCTAAGGAAGGACAGTGATACACGGATATAGTTGTCCCTGTGGGCCTAATCCTACCAAAATGACTGCGGCATTGAACATCTGAGCAATAGGAAACAAGTCTTGCGAAGTAACCATCCAATGAGCCTCGAGATGCTTGGCCCCCACTCCATGTAATGCGCCTTATTCTTTGCGTCTATCCCATCATAGTAAATACGTACGTAAACATCCCGATGAGCAGCAATCTCATTCGCCATATTTTGGCGGACAAAACCCCAATGGTCTTCACTCCCTAAAAAACAATCTGCAACAGTTCGAAATCCACATTTACCGTCTGCCTGGACATTCGTCCATCTAGTAATGAATGGGCCAACAATCGCAGGAATCCTGCGGTAAAATGGAAATCCACTAGAACCCTCTTCTCCATCCACGCTTCCCCGACCTACAACAATCAAATTAATCACCATTATACTTATCAGTACGTAGCAAATAAATGTTATAAATAATCAATACATACAATTAACAAACATATTACTCGTAGAAGTTGACAAGCTCATAAGCGAACCTAAAGATGCGCTTCTCTTTGAAGACGAAGCGGATGTGTGCTCAAAACCACTCTTCTTTCGTTTTGTACTCGGGTGATTCTTTTGTCGTGGTCTCCCTTTGGGGTTCTCGACAATCTCGGGCTCAAAAGCTGAATCGCCGGGATTACGCGAGATGTTCCTCTAGAACCGGGTAGCGCTCCGCAATACGGCGGGATCACTACTTTGAACCTACTCAACCAACTCTAAGAAGTGCGATAATCTGTCTTTGCCTCGAGATACAAACACGGGGTTGTTAACACCATCACCAATGATCAAAGTAGTCCAATAAGGATGTAAAGTACGTCGGTACGGACTCTCTTTAGCCTCCAATCGTCGCGTATGGCGCATGCACGTGGGATTGCATGTGTGGTTCTCAACGAGCAACCGCAACGCTGATATACCTCATAGCCTAACTCCCGCATACGATTTTCCTCATGCAGTAAGAGTTCTAAACAGTAATACGAGACTCGACCATTTAATTGATACAAAGCCTGAGTCTTGTACAAGATTCCATGCCGACGCCGACTTTCCTCCAAATCATTCTCAACCTTCTTCACCTGATTTTCTATCTCACTGTGAGCAATAGAAAAGATGATGTCCAAGGCAGTTGTGCTACTAAAAACCCAAGACTTCAATGCAGAGTGTGCACTTTCAACTCGGCTAGTGCACGTGTTCCCAAGATGAAGTACATTGTCCGTCCATGCCGCACAAACTTCTCTTTGTACACAAGCCAAGTTGTTTCAACGTATTGGATTATTTTAGGCCACTTTCTGTAAACATCTCTCATATTCTCAACCTCGGCCTCATAACTCCTCTCGTCGGTCGCGTTGACTATTCGATACCAAGTTCGGCTAACGAATCGCGGACCCGTATCGGTGTTGCCCATGATGTTACTCACTCTAGCCTGCACATCTTTGTTGATATGCCATCTACATAGCAAATGTGCGAGTTAGGAAACACTTCCGGATTGCTTTCATAAGGCCCAAATCACGGTCGAGTAATGAGTGTAACTGGGGACAACATTCACTCCAATAAGCAACCTAAACTTGTCCAACACCCAATTATAAGTATCAGCTGTTTCGTTGGCCATCAGAGCATACCCAACCATAAAATTCTTGTTACAAGGCGTCATCCCAATGACCTCTAGAAAAGGCATGTTATATTTGTTGGTTTTATATGTTGCATCCATACCAACAACAAGCGGATAAGTGCGGAGGATATTTGCGGAACGAGGGTGCACCATGAATGCCGCAGTCATTGCATTTGTCTCCTCGTCTTGCCTAATCCAATGAAGGTAGCCGCTCTCTCGAGCAAGGTGAAGGAAGTGTTGCATCACGTCTCTACCATCCATTGCTTCCTTTCTATCCTTTTCTTTCAGGTTGTAAAAGTGTCTCATATTTGGATGACCATCGGGAAATTTTTCATTCACAGCTTTCATGATACTAGCAGGCCTAACGTACGACTTTATCATATCGAGAGCGAAAACCTTAGCCGCGGGACTAAGGCCGCTGATGGGTCGGTGGCCCTCACGGTAATGAATGAACTCATGATTGTGCATGCCCCTAATCCCCCGTTCTGCTTTAATCACCCATCCAGTTCGATCTGGGTACTCCAAATACTCAACCTTAACTCCCGCTCTACATCCACATGCTTTTGTCTTTGTAGCTACACGTTCTGCTACACTAAGATCCCTACCTTCACCGCGATATGGTGCGCCTCAGTTACATTTCATATATACATATGGTCGACCACTAGGATCGTGTTTATGATCTGACATAATAACCATCACAAACCCGATTTCATGTGCCCTTTTCTTAACCCAATCTTGTAGTTCCTTTTTCTCAGCCCATAGTGTTTCATTATAAAACATGTGATTATAATCTATATAATCACCCCCAAAATCCGGTAAATAAACCTATAATGTTTAGCATTTTTCCATTTAGACAACATATAATCAATAATATTATTCACTATTATTTACTTACTTATCGTAACTAATAATCATTATTATTTATTTACCAATCACAACTATTATTAACTACATATTCAATTTATCAACTTAATAACAACCATTCATAAATAAATTTTTGCAATGACTATTATTAAATTACTACTTATTATGAAAATAATTACAATAATATGCATACATATTTGAATAAAATATCAACAAATATTAACTAAATATTCATTAACAAAATTAATAGAAACGGATGTACTATTATTCGCTAATTACAAAATCAATACTAATTATCACGGAAAATCAAATATTAAGTAAATGGTATTTTTTTAATACTAATACTAATTATTTGAATAAAATATCAACAAATATTAACTACAAATTTTTTTTTACATGCTAATATTAACTACAATTTTTTTTTTAAATGCTAATATTAACATGCTAATAAAAACAACTAATAATATTAACATGCTTAAATCATTAAATCAAACAAATTAAATAATACTAACATGTTACTAACATGCATTAACATAATAAAATCCTAATTACAACATAATCACACAAATTAACATAATAATTATTAAAATTAAAATAATAAATTAAAATAACATAAATTATAACAACCCAAATACACACAAATTTTGTTTTGTTATTAAAACATAAATTATTAAAACATAAATTATAAAAAACATAAATTATTTTAAATAAACAAAAAATATATTATTAAAACAGAAATTATTAAAACATAAATAAAACAGAAATTACTAAAAAGAAACAAAAAACAAACCGGAAAATTTCAGAGCAAGGTAACGGATCAAAAATTCGTTACCCCAATGGAGGCAACGGATCAAAAAACCGTTGCCTCTGTGGATCAAAAAACCGTTGCCTCTCGTGGTAACGGTGACTTTTAGGTGCTTCCACGAGAGGCAACGGTTTTTTGATCCGTTATCCGTTGCCTCCTTTGGGGTAATGGATTTTTGATCCGTTACCCTGCTCTGGTGGCGCAAAAAAAAAATTTCCGGCGGCATAAAATTTTTTTTTTCTAAAACTTACCACATTCCGTTCCGGCGGCGTTGAATGTTCTTCCTCGAACATTTTCGGTTGTGCTAAGTTGGTTCGTCGGCTCACGGTGCCCCCGGTGTTGGTGGTTCGGTGGTGGTGGTCCGGTTGTGGTCGTCTGGTGGTGGTGTTTGGAAGGTGGTGGTGGTGTTAGTGCTTCATGGTAGAGAGAGGGATGAAGTTTGATGAGAGTGGAGAGGGTAAAGTGAGGTGAAAGGGGGAGGGGCATGGGGGGTATTTAATGAAAAAAATACGGACGATTTCAAGTAAATGCGGACGGTAAATAACGATTCGGATAACACTAGGAGGCTGAGGTTTATCCTTTACATGAGCACTTGCGCACGTCTTCAGTTTTGCCAATAATAATATAGTGCACTCTTTCAGTCCCTCTGTTCTTGAATTATCGTTGTTTTTTCATTTTATTCTTTTTTGTGAGATTGTTATGTGTTCCTTTATCCCTTAAAACATCCTTTCTCCCTAGAGTACATAGAATATGAGTTTGTGTCTTCATTCTGTCATTCTCCTTTTTTCTTCTTCCTTAATTCTTGACTTCTTGTAGTTCTCAGTTCTCACCTGTAGCAAATAAAGTATAAAATAACATGGGAGAATCAACGTGTTTGCCTATTAGTTGTGGGACACTGCCACACTAGGAACCTCCTTCCACCTTTGTTATAAGGGTTTGATTCTCACCCTTTATATAAAAAGAATTTTCACATTCCCTAATTTTTCTGAGCGAATTCTCCTTATCTTAAAATTAGAAAAGAATAGAGAACATATAATCCCTCTTGAAATAATGGGTTAACCATTACTTTTCGTTTTATTCAATTAAAAAAAGTTTGTCAAAAAGTGGAAATTGCAATAATTGGCTCCTACCACAACGTTTTACACGCAATGCTGATTTTTTTAGGATGTCAATAAATTGAAGTGTAGGGTCACATTTTTTATTTTAAGTATACAATGCAAAATTCTAGGTCTATCCTTTCTAATAAAATATAGTTAGCCAAGGCCTAAAAAGATTTACTTTAATCATGTTTTTTTTTAAGGGACTTTAATCATGTTTTAATTAGTGCTTATTTTATAAGGGAAATAAGTACTTCTATAATTTTATGAGATTAGATCTAACATACCAATGAGCTATTATCTGATGGTCATTGACTCATAAGAAAACTTATTACTTGTAATAGAATTCAAGCTTTTACTATACTAAATAAAAGAAAATATAAGATTAACTGAACAACAAGATCAGAACAAAATGCCAATTATTAACTAACCCAAACAATTATAACGTTCTATTTTATCAAATAATCCGAGTTATCACCCGAGCCTAATAACTAGCTTAACACATACCAATTATAACATAGCTTTTCAAGGTTTAAGTTCTTAAATCTCAATAACATGATCCTTTTTCTAGAATGGAATTCACTAATCTACCCTTAGAAAGGATCCAGCTGTTGTTCAATTGACCCTGAAAACGAAATCCCCCAAAATGCACCAGGCTGGTATAAAAGGAGATAACTTCAGCTCAAATGTGCTCATCAATCAGCTTATATATCAACATTTCCTACGAAGAAAGCTGATAGGAACCTCTTGAAATTTCCTCATATTTCTGGTACTAATTTCTATTTCACTCTCTCTCTCTCATACCTTGCTGTTTCTTATAGGTAATTTCTTTTTAACCTCAAAAAAAGAAATAATAGTATTTCCCTTCTAAAAAGTAGATATTGCCACATTATATTTGCTATTTTGTTTGGTTAACCACTGAAATAATACCTATTTTCATTTAACTTTTCCACTGTTTGGCTATAACCAAATTTTTATTTTCTTTTTTTAAGGTGAACTAGTTCTTGTCCTGGGCGATACGCCCGGATTATTTACGTGTGCGTTTGAAGTTTAAAATAAAAAAGTTGATAGAAGTGGAAAAAAAATTTGTAGGTATTAATAGCGGCTCGGAAATGATCTTCCAGTCCTTTTTAAATTTTCTACATAGTAAATTATAATATGAATTATTCATCAATATAACCCTCTACTTCAAGGGAGTACATATAATTATTTACAAAGAATATAATATAATCTTTTTTTGAAATTTAGGTTAATGTGTAAGAATATAGCCGATGCAATTCAATGGTGTAGTAGTGTTAACTACGGAGGTTATAAAAATTTGAAGAGTATTTTTTTTTTTTAGTATAAGAGTCTTGAGAGGTAGAAGATGTTATTATAAGCATTAACTTAATGAGTATTAATATATAGATTTGTATTTAATTATTTTTAAAATAGAATTAGTATGTTGTTTTTAAATGATTTTTTTCCCCACAAAGACCAAAATGATATTGTAGATGAGTTGGTTAGTGCATTAATATTTCAAATAAGAGGTCATGGGTTCGAGTCTTGAATAACACATTTTTATTGTTTATGTCTCATTTGATTGTGTGGGGAAGGGGGAGTACATGTGGCAGCATTGCATGTTTTTGCTTTGGATTATATATATATATATAGATTTCCAGTATATATTGAATTGGCATATTTCTGATTTATAGAAAGGATTTAGGTACACTGTTTTTGTTAATACATACAAATGCTTGTTGACTAATGAAAGGTAAAATGGTACTTAAGAAGCTCAATCTGGAATTACTGTTTATTGGCGAAGCTTCTAATTATTGCATAGTAGGACACCAAAACAATTAGCTTATTAACGTGACTGTATAAATATGTGTGGAGGGTTATGAAGCAATTGAAAAGCACGTACGTTGGGAATCATATAAAATTCGCTAGCTGGAATGTATTTTCAAGTGATGATTTTTTTATATAGGTAAAAAAAAAAATCGTATTGAATTGTGCATACATATAAATTCAAACTATTGTAACTAAAAAAAATGAGAAAAGCATTATTATATATTCTATAGTTGAATTGAATGGATTGTTAATATAGGTTTTTTTTTAAGGGAGATATACGGTACTCTCTCCGTTCTTATTTGTTTCTTCCTATTTAGGATTTTTGTGAGCGAGAAAAAAATAATCAAAGTAGAAAGAAGAGGAATGGAGGGATTATTTTTTTCTAGTCACCATATGGAATTTTTGTTGTAATCCTAGTTCTAGTCTATATAATCATCCAAGCAGACAAATTAGGTAAAACCCTTACCTGAAGGGTTAGCTAATCTGTCCATGGATCTAGTTTAATTGAGCCTGCTCAGCCCGATTAGATGCGGTTCGAGTTTGAGCTTCCCTTTATATGTCTCATTTGATCTGTCACTTTCTTAGGATATGGGTCTTAGTGCTGTGCACTCTGGCCTTTAGTGATGGTTACAAGTGCGGGTTGGGCGAGCCGGTCCGCGCGCCGTAAGCGGGCCGGGCCGAGATTTCACGACCCGGGGATAGAACCGTGAAATTCACGGGTTGGGTGGGGCCAGTCCACGAGCTGAAAAATCTTGGCCCACTCCGGTCATGCTACGGTTTTCACGGTTCGGGAAGCGGTTCGTGGGACTAGTGGGCGGGACCGGGCTGGTGGGTTTGCATGAGATTTTTTTTTTTTTTCGAAATTATTTAATCATTGGAATTATTCATTATTGTTACATAAAACCTTTTAATTGAATTAAAAATATATATAATTTTGATTAAAACATACACAATTTGGTTGAATAATTACTTGGGCGGGGCTGGTCCGATTCATGGGCCGGGCTGGACCGGTTTCGTGGTTCGGGTTGGGCGTTTTAGTAGCGGGCTTCAGTGGGCTGGGCTCAAGAAATCCGGCCCACCCACCAATTTCACGATTCGGCGAGTGGGACCGGCCTTTTCGCGAGCTCGACCCACGAGGTGGGCTAGGGCTGAATTGGCCCGCACTGTTGGCCATCTCTAGTGGCCTTTATACACCTTTGTAGCATTGCTTTTGTGTAATCAAAATTTTGTTAATAGTAGAACAAAGTTGCAGTTTTTGAAAAAAAAAAAAAATGGACTCGTTTTCATCCCGAACACATGCATCTAACAATCAACATATGACATTTTTTAAGGAAAAATTGAAAAGAACAATCCCAACTATGGCTCCGAGAAAAAACAGTCTCAACTTCAATTTAATATTCAGGAGTCCCAACTTTGAAGGACACAGTTTGGATTGTTCTTAATATTCAGTATTTGATATATTTAATGAATGAAGCTTTAAACCTATACTCTCATAACAAATTATGCATTCAAATAGATTGCTAATTCTTGTGTTTTAAAATCATATTAGAAGAAACAATGTCAGACATTGTAATCCTAGCCACAGATGCACCATGGAGAGGATGCGCAGCAAAATTTTGTCAACCTTTGTGCTACAAAAACCAGTGTGATGCTCAATGTTTGGTAGATAAAATTGATATGATCAACTGCTATGAATCAGATATAGAACACATTGTTTACAGAAATGGTGAGGGAGAAAAAGACATTCGTCGTCAGGTATTCCGTTGGGATTTAGCTCCACATGATGAGGTCTTTCGCAACGGATTTCAAGTCCGTCGTGAATGTTACTCCCCTGACTACAATTATTACAATCTACATGCTTACATGAACTGCTCCCAAGGCAGGCCTTTGGATTCTAGAAGGCGGTCTAGCTACGCGTTTATTAGCACCACTATCAGCAACTCTTGGTATCCATCTTTACCAGTTGATTGGTGTCGGAGATCAGAGTCACTCAAAGTTTATCGGTACGAGATCTATGCACCTGGCGGAATTTGGACTTCACTAACTTTGGGTGATAGTGATAACTATAATAGGAATTTTAAGAGGCTTGATGAGGTTGCATTTGTGGAAGGCATTGCTCCCCAGTATATTCGATCTGCTCAAGTCTTTGAGCTCAGTGATAATGGCAATGGGTACGTATACGCTACATTATTTTCTTCTCTATATCTTATATTAATGGTGCTATAATATACTAATTGTTATTGTCTTCCTCTTTAGTAATTTTTAAATAAAATGATAGAAGCAGATAATTTGGTGAAAAATAAGAACTTTTTGTTGGGAAAGACCTATTAAAATAGCTATTTTGTTGGGAAAGACCTAATAAAATTTTTTTTGTTAAAAAGGACCTAATATAATGATCTCTTTGTTGTTTCATACCAACTCAATGTTTCCGAACAAAAAGTCCTATTTTTTTCGGCATTGACTGTTTTCCTTCCTTTCTCATATAATGAGACCACCATAATTTGATGTCATTAATACACCTCAATAAAGAAAAAAAAAAAAAAAGTAGCTTATATTCATTTGAATCCCTGCAACAGTGCAACGTGCTCAAATTCTTTTTGATGTTCTTCTTTCTCTTTCCAATTCTTTTTGTTTCCCTCCCATTATATTAACTGCTCCCAACCCCAAATAAACTGGAGAATGGGAATGAGATGCGACAACCCCCCATTGAAGAACTCAAGCCCTCCAACCCAAACAAGCAAATGTAATATCTATATCTCCTTCATCTTTTTTGATAATTTGAGCAGCAAAGATTCCAAAAAAGTTTCACAAGTTTTTTTTTTTTTTCAATTCCTCAATTTCTTCTCAATATTGTCGGATTTTTAGGGATTTATAGTTAAATTTTTTGTTCTTGAATTAGTATGTAGATTTTGGGAAATGATGTCTAAAAATTCCTCATCTTCCACAACTACCTTACCAACCACCTGTAATTGTGGTGTTCTTGTTCAAAATCCTATTCAAGGAAGGAAAGGTTAGCTGAAAATTATAGAACAACATATTATTATTATTATCTATGACATTTTTCTAATTAAGAAATTGAATTATGATGACAACTGAACAAAGGAAACAAATATATTGTGCAAGATGACAGAGGAGAGAGGGAGGAAGTTCCAAGTTCTTCAACTGCTAGTTGGAGGAGTGATGCGCATTAAATTAGAGATAAGAGGAAAGAGTTTGATAGGGTTAAGGGATTAATGAGAAAGAGAAATAGGATGGTCCCATTATATGAGAAAGGAATGAAAAAAAGTCAATGCTCGGAAAATGGACTTTTTTGGCCGAAAAAACGTTGAGTTGGTCCGAAATAACAAAGGGATTATTATATTAGGTCCTTTTCAACAAAAAAAAAAATTATTAGGTCTTTCCTAACAAAATAGCTATTTTAATAGGTCTTTCCTAACAAAATAGCTATTTTAATAGGTCTTTCCCAACAAAAAGTTCGAAAAAAATTAAACACCATATAAGATCAACTATAAGATTCTTCAAAACATTTAATAACATGCATGATCTTATAAACTTCAAAGAAACGAGAGAGACTTGTGTTGGGTCGTATATATTAAACAAAATATCCTTTTTCTTACACCTAAATGTCACTAGGGTATCTTTTCTTTATGTGCATATTTTTGTTCCAATCTAGCTAATTGGCCATATATATGCAGGAGCACATCAATTTCTAGGGCTGATAATATGCTTCGAATCAATGGTAACTTCAACCCACAATCTCACCCACTGAGGCTCCTCAATATTGAGAACCCAATATGTGACTATACAGATGAGAGGATGTCCCTTGTACAACGTATAGTGAATAAGTCCTCGACTAGTAACCCAAACATCCTAAAGTGGTATGCTACCGATGTGGCTAATCGTGACATATACTTGAGCTCTGGTTTTCGTTCATCTAGTCATAATGAAGCCTACTACATCTTGCAAAACACGGTTACACAATTGAACTACGATCCTGGGGGTGGTGACAAGGACTTTATAGTAGATGGTCCATCTTTTATTTCCCAAATGTTTCCATCCCTTGAGTATACACCCTTTGGAGAGCATGGCATTGATGCTGCATTTCAATTGCAAGGCAATCAAGCAATTATCTTTTGCGGGAATCTTTGTGCTTTAATCAACTATTCACCGAATGATAAGAACGATGAGATACTGGAAGGTCCGATGACTATCTCTAAGATGTTTCCAATTTTTAAAGGAACCGTATTTGAGAATGGCATAGATTCAGCATGTGAGTTGAAACTAGTGGACTATGAAGCTTATATCTTCAAGGGAAACTTATCTGCACATGTAAGGTATGGTCCTAACCCTAGACTTATCGCACTAGGTGAGACTACTCAAATAAGTCCGGTTTTAAAAGGCACCATATTTGGGGGGTTGGGAATTGATGCAGCCTATGCTTCACATCATAGAGATGAACAAACATATTTCTTCAAATATAACAACTATGGACAAATCAATATTAAGGAGGACACAGAGTATGTTGAAGGTGTTTGGACAATCGGTGCCAATGCACCTGTTATCAATAGTTTCGTCCCTCAGAAGAATCGCGGTCTTGATATGCGCGAGGATCTTTGGACTTCTACCCAATGCTCATGACTATGCCCAAGATGAAGTTTATGCAGGAAGTTGCTACTAAAATCCATGAGTTTCTATCATTTTGAAGTTTGTGTGGTGTTTCCAAGTAATTCTATGTTCTAGGTGGGAATGATAGGAGCAATAATTAGGGGGGTATGATGTGGACAGGATCATTATAGTCTCCTTTGAACTCAACTTACCCTCTTTTGTTTCTACCTTTCAAGTGAGTACTTCATTGTGTGTGGTGTGCCATTTATTATTGTATTAGATTGTTGTTTATTGAAATGTCATATAACTTAAGTAGTTTTTGTTATGTAAAGTATTCATTTACTTACAAGTTGCAAATATCAATGGATTAAAATAGAAAATACAAGCAACTCATCAAGTTCCTAACTAGACTAGTAGACTAAGGTAAACAACTCTTGTAGTTCAGTTCAAGCGGCCCATGTACTTATTGTTGATGGGCCAATTAAAAGGGTATGAATGTATGATAGGGCTCAATGTCTATTACATTCTTTTTTTTTTTTTTTGAAGGGAAACCCCAAAAGGGAGATCATATTATATCATTCATAGCCCAAGACATAACATCAACCGGAATATCATCCACCCAAATACGTTTGCCAATCTCCCAAGGTTGGAGATGAGCCAACATATGAGCTACCTTATTTCCGGAACGTTTCACAAAAGACCAAACAACAAAATCAAAACAAACAACCCAATCTAAAATGTCATCTATAATTAAATGAAACTCACTAGATCACCCTCTACCATTTCTTAAAGCTTGAATCGCTAGAAGACTATCACTCTCCACCTCCAAGTGACGGTTGCCCAACTCCTTCGCAAGTTTGACACCATGATAAATCGCCTTTGCTTCCGCTATACGAGGCTCCCAAGCTACCTCGAATTGAAACGCACCAGCAGCTAGTACATCACCCTTTTCATCACGGAACACAGCACCTAAACCGCACCCACCAACCCCAATTTGGCCCGCATCAATATTGAGCTTCACGGTTCCAGCAGTGGGCTTAGCCCATTCACTTGCGTGGGGGGCTGCAGTAGCTCCTACATTGGGGAGAGATTGGCTCATTTCCAAGGCTTCCTTACATATCTTCTTTGCATATTGCCATGTGTCCATAGGATAGCCCCCCTCACCTTCCATTAACATCTTGCATCGAGTCCCCCCAAATCGCCCAAGATAAAATCACCAGCTCGCACATCGCCTCCCCTTCCAACTTTTCGAAGTAACCTTCCCACCAGTCACCTACATGCCTGCCCACGTCTCTCTCCCTTGTGTCGAAATCACTAAGTCTCCAAACCTCCTGTGCGAAAGAGCAGTAATATAAGGCGTGTACTACAGATTCATCGCCTTACCCACACACGCTACAAGCCTTTTCTCTGCTAGGAACTCGGCGGTTCAGGGCTAAGTTTGTGGGGAGGGCGTTTGAGATAGCCCTCCACGCAAATATTTTAACCCGGGGCAGCACTTGCAAACTCCATATTTTCTTCCAAACCATCGAAGGAGACGAAGTAGAGGCTTCAATAGCTTGATCCGAGTCACCCCCAAATAGCTTTGTATGCGGATCTCACCGAATACACCCCATCCTTTTCAAGGTCCCAACACATAACATCCTCCGGAAGACGGGAACTTATAGGAATACTCATTACTCGTTCCACCTCAAAAGGTAGAAAAAGTTGTGATAATAAACTCCTATTCCAATTCTTATCAATAGGATGAATTAAATCCCCCACCATAGTGTTAGGATTCGAAATCCTCCGCGGAGAAATAATTTTTCGAGACTGCGTACCTGGAATCCATTCATCATGCCAAACTCGGATTTTTTTCACCATCACCAACCCTCCACCTAACTCCTCTTCTCAACACCCACCTCACTTCCCAAATACCACGCCAAGTATAACTTGGATTCAACCCCAACTCGGCATCCATAAAAGAGGAATGAGGATAGTGTTTCGCCTTTAGAACTTGTTCAATCAAACTCCCATACTGAGTCGCAAGACGCCATGCCTGTTTTCCCAATAGAGCCCAGTTGAACAGTTTCATATCTCGGAATCCCAAACCACCTTCCCCTTTTGATATCTACATAGTTTCTTCCAAGCAACCCAGTGGATCTTCCTTTCACCATTTTTTTGCCCCCACCAGAATTGAGCTATCAAAGATCGAATCTCATCACAAAAAGAAGAGGGAAACTTAAACACACTCATCGCGTAGGTAGGAAGAGATTGGGCCACAGCCTTTATCATAACCTCCTTACCAGCTTTTGAAAGAATCACCCCCTTCCACCCTTGAAGCTTTTTCCATAATTTTTCTTTGACACCTTTTGTAATGACTTTTTTCGAGCGGCCAACCGTGGTAGGCAAGCCAAGATATCTATCATGCACATCAACCACTCTAACACCCAATTTGCGCTCAATTTCACCCCTCCTCGAAATTCGACACCTTTCTTTGAACGAAAGAGTTGTTTTATCAAAGTTTACCTTTTGACCCGAGGATAACTCATACACCCTTAGGGCTTTTTGAATAGCCTCTGCGTCATGAATGGTAGCTCTAGAGAAAATCACACAATCATCAGCAAACAGTAAATGATTAACAGAAGGAGCGGTGGGGGCCACCTTGATACCTCTCACTGAATTATTCTCCTCCGCTCTCCTAAGCAAATGAGAGAACACTTCAGCACACAAGATGAACAAATATGGCGATAGGGGATCGCCTTGTCTGATGCCTCTGTTGGGAGAGAACTCCTCCGAAGGACGACCATAATGAGAACTGAGAAGGACACAGAACGGACACAATCCATAACTCTGTTGCACCAATCTACTTCAAAACCAAATTTTTTCAGCACAGCATCCAAAAAATATCATTCAATACGATCATATGCTTTAGACATGTCCAATTTCAGAGCCATATTCCCCTCTACATTTTGCGAATTTTTCATATGATGAAACAATTCAAAAGCCACCAGTATGTTATCTGTTATCAGGCGCCCCGAAACAAAAGCACTCTAATTAACAGCAACAATTTTATCAAGAAAAACTTTGAGTCGATTAGCAAGCACCTTTGACACCAATTTATAAACGACATTACAGAGAGAAATGGGGCGGAAGTCAGACATACAATCAGCTTTGCTTTTTTTCGGGATCAGAACAATGAAAGTTTTGTTCAAATGACTAGGAATATGAGCTCCACGCAAAATATCAAGAACTGCATCAGTAACAGACTTACCAACAATGTGCCAGTATGTCTGAAAAAACATGGGACACATACCATCAGGGCCAGGAGCCTTGATTGGATGCATCTGGCTAAGAGCTATACGAACCTCCTCTCCATTATAATCCGCTCTCAAAATGTCATTCATCTTTGCAGAAACCCGACTCCGAAAATCTGCAAGGGCCTGTGAAATCAATGAAGGGTTCGCCGAAGTGAACATGTTGCGAAAATAGTGCACCGCCAGCTTTCCCACACTCTCATCCCCCTCATGCTCAACACCCGCATCATCTTTCAGACTAGTG
This sequence comes from Beta corolliflora, assembly GCA_947648045.1. Lineage (NCBI taxonomy): Eukaryota > Viridiplantae > Streptophyta > Magnoliopsida > Caryophyllales > Amaranthaceae > Beta > Beta corolliflora. The sequence continues at coordinate 54,700 of CANSZD010002854.1, forward strand.
ATGCGGTTCTTCTTCTTCCTCTCTGAAGCTCTCTGGTGGAAGAATTTAGTATTATGATCTCCATCCGCTAACCACAAACCACGTGAGCGCTGCTGCCAGTACCGCTCCTCGTGTTGGGACAAAAGCTCGATCTCACGGAGCAACACACGCCTGCTCTCAAGTTGGCATGCCGAGAGCTGGGCACCATTAAGCTTCTTTAATTTCTTGCGCTTCTTCTTTAATTCTCGGAAAATGGGCCCAAACTTCTCACCACTCCACTTCTTCAAATTCGCCGCACAAGCCTCCACCTTAGTCTCCAAGTTCGCCCCATACAACCACGCTCCCTCAATGACCTCCTCACTTTTGAAGTAAGCATACAAGCTCCATCTCTTACCAATTGAGGACAGGGCAACCAGGTAACTTCTGGAAAATATGATATACTTCCTCCGTTTAGAAATAGTTGCACCATTTCATGTTTTCACGCTTGCCAATGCATGATTTCAAACATTAATATCTTTAATTATCAATAAGTAAAAATTATAAAAGGTTGATATTAAAAAAAAATATTTTGAGATGAATCTAAAAAGATCACATATGACTATGTTTTTCCTAATATATAAATCACCAAAGACAATCAAAGTATAAGATGTGAATAGTAAACACTATTCAAATGGTGCAACTATTTCTAAACGGAGGAAGTATTACGGTAGATCATGTTCCGATCCCATTAACTAATTGGATAATTTTAGATACTTCCTCCGTTTCAAATTAAATGTGACACTTTGATATTTTACACTATTCACAAGTTTTACTTTGACCATCGTTTGTGATTTATACGTGAATAAAAATATAGTCATGTGAGATCTTGTTAGATTTGTATTAATATGTATTTTTTTAATATGTACTTTTTATGTACTCAAAGTTTTGCATTCATGCGTAAAAAATGAAAGTGTAACTAATTTGAAACGGATAAAGTACTTTTTTTTATCTTATCATCCAAATTTTCTCTTATTTTTCAACCAACGTTAACGTTGGATATTACATTGTCAAGTGACGTAATTGTTGGATATGAAATGTTTTGGATATCTTCGCTAGGTTTTTATCTTATTTTTTCACTAAACATATACATAACAAATTATAAAAAAGAAAAAGAGAGATTATAAAAAAAAAAAAAAGCAGTAAAAGAAATACATTTAAAGAGAATCAGGCTATTAAAAAGAAACACTAATTAAGTAGAACTCATTTGTGGTTGACCTCTATTCCAACTGGGGTTTCATCACATTGAAAGCTGATAGACTATCATATCATGATATCAAGGTGTTTTTATAAACTAATTAACTTAATTCCCAGTTTCAATGTTATCATCTATTATGAACTAACACGATTATAGATGTCATGCATCTATATATACCTATTTGAAAATTTCATTACAGAACTTGGAATAAAGGAGAGAATTTTAGTAGATATGGAAAGGAAGTGAAAATTAGGATTCATTGATAGACGAACGACATTTACAATTAGTACAAACAAAGGAGTACAAATGTAATGAAATCAAATACAATTATTTTTTAAATTATGAAACTATTAAGCTCTTTGGCATTGGATGTAACAATTTAGCATCGATCTCCTAGTATATAATTTTGTTTGTAGAAGCAGCCATCAATGTGGGAGTCGATCTAAACAAATTTGTTGTGGTAATGCCTAGGAAGAGCTTCACTTGATTCATCAATTTGTATGCCACGATATGAACCCAATTGTAAACCCATAAAAGACACCAAAGAATTAAAACACCCCAATTATGTGATGACACAAAGAGAAAAAGACATCACAAAGAGAGAGGAGATCCACCATTGTAGGGGAAAAATCACTCTCACCAGGTGAGAAAAAGTATTATTTAACGCATAACTGGAAGACACTAAAGTAACACGAAAAGAAAAGGGTTTGGGGCTTACCACAACCAAAAATGGCTTGCATGTGCAGCCCGAGGAGAGAAAAGTATATCTGGAAGCAAAGGAGGAAAAAGAGAGAGCGACTAGGGTTTCCTATAAATGAGAACTAGTGGCTTTTATTCTAGTAGGTTAAGTAGTGCTCCGTCTACACCTTTTTTCATTCGCATATTTCCTTTTCTGCAATCTCCAATATGCAACCTTGACCGCTGATATATGAAATATTGTACTCCATTTGAAAATACTCTAAAATTGATATTCTAAACATATTTATTAAATCAAATCTTAGTCTATCTTTGCTTTTAAACTATTTCATGTTTTTGAGGGGTAAGAGGTGAAAGGAGGGACGATGAGACTATATTAGTCATTAGATCAAGATATGTCATCGCAATGATGCTTCAAGAAAAACAGTCCCAAATGTATACTTATAACTATTATATGCGGCCTCGTATGCATGCGATGCGTGCGACAACATATTAGATTAATATTAAAATTCAGATTAAGTAAAATACATTAATATTAATTTGAAAAATAAACATGTATTTCATACTTACAATTTGTTTTTACAAAGCATAGGATTAAAAATGAAGATAAGAGAAGTTGTTTTGAGCTTACTTTTTCTCATCAAGTTTAACTATTTCTCTTGAATAACAACGTCTTGAATACGACAATCATGAAATCGAAAAATAAAAAGATGAGTTATACTATTTTTTTTCTATGTGATTTTATGACTTTTGTTTTATGTTCTTTGTAATTGTTACTGAATATTTAGGTAAAAGAAAACTTTGTATTTTTGGCTTTACAATTGTTGGAAAATCTATATGTTATGTTAGTTTCCTCATTGTAAGTAATCTTTTGATGAAAATCTTAAACTTTTTTATGTTAGTTTTCTCTTTTTACTACTTTCCTTATTATGCATAATTGTATATCAGGAAATGAATGATAAATTTTTAATAGTTTTTTTTATGTTTTTAAATTAGGGGTATATAAGTTACATTCAGGGAGCACCATAGGCCATAATTCCCTGGCTTATATAACAGAGATTCTTAATAATATATTCGTCAAACTTTTGGACAATTAATTCTAAAAAAAAATTATAAAAACAAATCAAACAATATCCGACATCACCAAATATATGTATTGTATCAGAACCCAAAAAAAGTTTGAACAAACCATTACTATAGTCATTGGACATCCCAACAAAAGTACTTACGACTTTAACCCATACCAAAAGCCCAACTTGTATTTCTCTAACCTCCCTCTTCTCCTTCACATAAAGAAGGTTCCAGAATTCACAAGACTCCTCTTGAAATTCCTCTAATCTCTAACCTCTTTGTTTCTTTCTGGACTATTCAAGAAGCAGAACACAAATCCTCAAGAATAATCCATAAAGTTTAAAACTTTCCATACTTTCATCTATAAATACCAAAAACCCTCTTCTTCCGTTCTCATTGAAAGTAACAAAAAAAAAAACAATCATCAATCCTCAAAAAAAAACCTGCAATTTCAATTTTCATACCCAGAAAAAAAAAAAACAACCAAATAAATTCAACAATGTCGTTGATCCCAAGATTCTTTGAAAACAGAAGAAGCAACGTCTTCGACCCATTCTCCCTTGATTTGTGGGACCCATTTCAGAATTTCCCCTTCAACGAAAACTCTCAATCTCTCTCCTCTGCTCGCGAAACCGCAGCATTTGTGAATGCTAGAATGGACTGGAAAGAAACTCCGGAGGCCCATATTTTCAAAGCGGATCTACCCGGGTTAAAAAAGGAGGAAGTCAAAGTTGAGGTTGAAGACGGTAAAGTGCTCCAAGTCAGCGGAGAGAGAAACAGGGAACAAGAGGAGAAGAATGATAAATGGCATAGAGTTGAGCGTAATTCTGGAAAGTTCTTAAGGAGGTTTAGGTTACCGAAAAATGCGAAGATGGAGGAGATTAAAGCGAATATGGAAAATGGTGTTTTAACTGTTACTGTTCCTAAAATGGAAGTGAAGAAGCCTCAGGTCAAGTCTATTGATATCTCTGCTTAAATCATACGTTCACGGCTGTTTAAAGTGTTCAGTGTGATTATCATTGTGGTTATATTTGTGTAATGTTTTGGTTTATTTAAATAATGTGCTTATGTTAATTAGTATATGATCGTTTTTGTTGTCAACTTGTAACTAAGGAGCTGATCAATGATGTAATAGAAGTGAGTTTGTTTCTATTCGAAAGTTATTTTGTGCTCGTGTTAGTTGTTATAGTCCTTACATGCATGTATTGGATTTAGACAATCGATAATTCAAAATCCAATAGATAATTCGTCCCCTGTTTCCTTCTAGTTGTGAGCATTCACCAAGATCAGAATTCCACAAGCCGCCTAATTGACACCGACGAGTAATATCAGTATATCACCTTGTGCTTCATGATTCTACAGTAACAAGGAAGTGTGCTGTAACTATTAGTAGGAGTGGGAACTACTACGGTGAAGAAATTGCGGCCTTTTAAATAAGAACTGGTTAATCTATAGGTATATCATGAAGTTACAAAGGTTTTACCCGTAGGCTGTAAACCAATCGTTTAAGGCGAAATAAGCACAAGGAAAGAACAATACTGTAATAGATCAAACCAACCTACAAAAACGAAACGGTCCTTCTATAACCTAAGTTGCATGGACATGGGACATAGACATTTAGATATAGGGACACTCAAATTCTAAAGGTGGAGAAATGCAAGGGGAAACATTAAAAAAACACAATATTTTACAGTTTTGATAGTAGATTAGGCTATAGTTTGAGAGATTTAAGGATATTGAAAGGAAAAAAGTAACTTTTAGAGGGAAAATATTTCTTTTAGTAACACAAAACTATATCCGTCTCGTTTCAATTCAATTATTTTAAAAGAAAACTCAAAGTTTCAGAAAGTGTTTCAAAGTCTCGAATAAAAGTGCCCGAAACGAGGAAACGTTGACCCATAGAGAGTTAATGACATAAAGAGAAAAGACATTACAAAGAGAAAGTAGATCCACCATTGAAGGGGAAATTTGCATTCACTAAGTGAGAAAAAAGAATTATTTTTAACGCATATGGAAGAAACAAAAGAAACTCGAAAAGGAAAGGGTTTGGGGACTACCACAATAAAAAAAAATGGCTTGTGACAACCTCGAAGAGAGAAAACTAGATCTGGAAGCAGAGGAGAAAAAAGAGAGAGTGGCTAGGGTTTTGTATAAGAATTAGTGACTTTTAATTACAGTATGTTAAGTAGTGTTTCGTGTAAGACTTTTTCATTTGCATGTTTCTTTTTTGCAATCTGATATGCACCCTTGGCCGTTCGGGAGGGCTAGCTTTGCTTTGGAGGAAGGATGTGGTAGTTGTTCTATTATCGTTGTTTGTGCATCATATTGACGTTGTTGTGCATGGGGGTTTGGGGGATGAGGATAGGCGTTGCACAGGTTTTTATGGGTGGCCTGAGGTACAGAACAGACATCTTTCTTGGTCTCTGTTGTCTACATTGATGACTAGCTCGGATCTACCTTGGCTCTGCATTGGTGACTTTAATGAGATTTTGATGATGTCAGAGAAAAGAGAGGGTAATGATAGGGCTGAGTGGCAAATGAATAATTTCAGGGCCGTGGTAGATGGTTGTGGATTTCATGATATTGCTTTTTCAGGGTATGAGTTTACTTATGATAATGGGAGAGAATTGGAGGATAATATTCAGTGTAGGCTGGACAGGGCCCTTGCTACTAGTGCTTGGTTATCTATGTTTCCGGATAGTCATCTGTGGCACTTAGATCGTGAATGGTCGGATCATGCACCAATTAAGCTTACGTTGTGGAAGAGGGTAGAGGGAGCTCAGTTAGGTGTGAGACCGTTTGATTTGGCTGATTGTGAACTACGGAAGGGAATGTGAGGAGGTGATTTCTCATGCTTGGGTGGGGGAGTCTCCTTGGGAGCGAAGATTGAGTCATGTCTTCTTGAGTTGAAAATGTGGAGTCAAAGTAAGTTTGGGAAGGTCTTTGCTGATCTGAAGAAGAAGAGGAAAGCTTTGAAGAAGCTTAATCATGGGGGCCTTACTGGGGTCCAGTTGGAGCGCAGGCGTAAGCTGCTTAGGGAAATTGCAGAGCTTATGTCGATTGAGGAGATTTACTGGAAGCAGAGATCGAGAGTTCTTTGGCTTGCTGAGGGAGATAGAAATTCAAAATTTTTTCATCAACGAGCTTCAGGGAGAAAGAGAAAGAATTCAATCCGAGTGCTTCAAGATGATGAGGGGGTTGAACATATAGGGGATGAAGATGTGGGTAATGTAGCTGTTAATTACTTTAAGCATATCTTTGCTTCTTCTCATCCTACTTTGATTTCGGCCTTGCTGAGCAGGTTTTGAGTCTCGGGTTTCTGATGATATGAATGCCACGTTGCGAGCCGATTATACAGAGGAAGAAGTAAGGTTGGCTTAGAGTCAGATGCATCCTATTAAAGCCCCTGGACCGGACGGTATGTGTCCCATGTTTTTTCAGACTTATTGGCATATTGTGGGGCATTCTGTGACTCAGATGGTGCTGGGGATTCTGAGGGGTGATCCCATTCCTAGTTATCTGAATTGGACTTTTATTAATCTTATTCCTAAGAAGAGTAATGCGGTACATATGGCTGATTTTCGTCCGATCTCGTTGTGCAATGTGGTGTATAAGCTGGTTTCTAAAGTGCTTGCTAATCGGGTGAAATCTTTCTTAACCAATATTGTTTCTGTTAATCAAAGTGCTTTTACTCCAGGGCGCTTGATTACAGACAATATTTTGGTTGCTTTTGAGTTGTTTCATCATATGAAGCAGCTTAAGAGTGCGGAGGGTTGCATGGCGATGAAGCTTGATATGTCTAAAGCTTATGATAGGGTGGAATGGGACTTTCTTAATGCTGCGATGGTGAGATTTGGTTTTGATACTGGTTGGATGAATAGAGTAATAGAGTGTGTTCGGTCCGTCTCTTTTTCGGTTCTGATTAATGGGAAACCTTCTAGCGATTTCTATCCACATAGAGGTATACGACAGGGGGATCCCATATCTCCGTATCTCTTCATTTTGTGTGCGGAGGTTTTTTCTCATCTGATAAGAAGAGCAAAGGAAAGAGGCTCGCTGAGAGGGGTTAAAGTGGCTCCAACTGCTCCGTCTGTTAGTCACCTTTTATTTGCTGACGATTGTATTATATTCTCCAGAGCTACGTTGCAGGATGCGGAGGCTATTCAACAAGCTCTTGAGCTCTATGAAAAGTCTTCGGGGCAGAAGGTAAATTTTGATAAGACAAATATTTCTTTTAGCAAGGGTGTTGCAACTGCTAGAAGAGATAGTATTTCTCATCTTGTTAGTGTTCAGGATGTTGATATACATGACAGGTATTTGGGGCTCCCTACGGTGGTGGGGAGGTCGAAAAAGGTGATTACTAGAGGGGTCAAGGAGAAAATTTGGAAGAAGCTACAAGGGTGGAAGGGGATGGTGCTTTCTAAAGCAGGTAGGGAGGTCATGATAAAGGCAGTGGCTCAATCTCTTCCTACCTATGCAATGAGTGTGTTTAAGTTTCCATCTTCTTTTTGAGATGAAGTTAGAACCCTTGTATCTCAGTTCTGGTGGGGCCAAAAGGGTGGTGAGCGAAAAATTCATTGGGTGGCATGGAAAAAGTTATGTAGGCCGAAGGCGGAGGGATGCTTGGGGTTTAGAGATATGAAAATGTTTAATTGGGCGTTGTTGGGAAAACAAGGTTGGAGACTCATCATGCATCCGGGTAGTTTAATTGAACAAGTTCTCAAGGCTCGCTACTATCCTAATGCTACTTTTATGGAAGCTAATTTGGGTCCCACTCCTAGCTACACTTGGCGAGGCATTTGGGAAGCTAGATGGGTGCTCAAGAGAGGTTTGAGATGGAGAGTAGGTGATGGGGAGAAGATTAAGGTGTGGAAAGATGCGTGGATTCCTGGTTCTCAATCGCGAAAAGTTCTATCTCCACAAGGTGAAGCTAACATAGAGGTGGAAGTTGGGGCCTTGATTGATCCAATAACAAAATCATGGAATGAGGTACTTCTCTCCCAACTTTTTCTTCCCTTTGAAGTTGAAAGAATTTTGAGTATTCCCTTGAGTTATCGCTTGCCGGAGGATACTTTATGGTGGGATTTAGAAAAAGATGGTGATTATTCCGTTAAGTCGGCATATCATGCTATTGTCATTGATGAATGGCATTTGAAGGAGGAGTCAACGTCATCATCTCATGATTTGTGGAAGGTTATTTGGGGTGCTAATGTTTTGCCTAGAGTCAAAGTTTTCGCTTGGAGAGCTTGCTTAGAAGCTTTACCAACTCTTCTTGGGTTGAGTAGGAGAATGCAGCATATGTCTCCGGATTGTATTATCTGTGATGCTGCGAATGAATCGGGGCTGCATGCTTTATTTTCTTGTGGTTTGGCGCAGAGTATTTGGGAGGAGAGTGGTTGCGAGGTTGATGTTCCAGGGGGAGCTTCTTTGGTCGCGGAATGGTGGACATACTGTTTTAAAAAGATGACCGAAGAAGAGATTGAACTCTTCTTGACAACCTGCTGGGTGACGTGGAGTGCTCGCTGCAAGGCAACGATGGAGTCGGAGTATGTCATGCCTGCTGCCACCTGCAGCTACGCTATGAAATCATGGAAGGAGGCTCGTGAAGCTGGAGAAAATAAGTCAAAAACAGGTGCGAAACCATTGATTTCTCACCCAGTTGCTTGGAGTTTGCCGGATACGGGTTGGGTTAAGTGTAATGTGGATGCGGGGGTGGTGAGTGAAGTGGGTGTAGGTGTGGGTGCAGTGTGTCGTGATGATGGAGGCGAGGTGCAAGGGTGTGCGCTGCTGCAGCAGCGTGTGGGGTGGGAGCCGAGGATTGCTGAGGCTCGGGCTGTGCTAGAGGGTGTGCGGTTGGCGAGGAAGGTGGGTGCTCGAAAGTTGATTGTGGAGAGTGATTGCCTCCAAGTGATTAATGCGCTTAAGCTCAAGTTATCTGGCTCTAGTGACTTTCATTTGATTATTGATGATATTTTAGCTTTAGTTAGTCATTTTGATTTTATAGTTTGGTCTTTTGTTAAGCGTTCTGGTAATATGGTGGCTCATATGCTTGCCCATCTCCAACCTGTGGAGTTCGGCTATAGGTGTTGGGTTGATGATTTCCCAGATGTTGTTATTCGCTATGCGGAGTTTGATTTATTAAAGTAAGTGCCTCTTTTGAGGTTCCCTTCAAAAAAAAAAGAAATACTCTAAAAATTGAAATTCTAAACATGTTTATTAAAACAAATCTAACTCTATCTCTGCTTTTCAAAGTGTTTATGTTTCTGGGAGGTAAGGGCAAAGGAGGGACAAAGGGATTATATGAGATCAAGAAAGGCCATCATGGACCAAGATCCAAACAGATCAATCTTGTTGAGAGGTACTGCCCAAGGAAAGAAAAAGGTTACTTCCGGATCAAGGATAATATTGCAGTGATGCTTCAAGAAAAAGAGTCCAAAACGTGTACCTATGACAACTAATATTTTTAATGATGTATTTGTCAAATTTTTGAACGATTAATTCTAAAAACAACTCTATGCAAACACATCTAATGATATCCGACATCATATAACCAATATTTTCTACGTGTTATAAGTTCTAACCAATAAATTTTGAAGTAGTCAATTGTTATACAATGCTTGAGCAACAGGAGAAAAGCCTTACAATTTATTTCATTTTGATTTTTCCGCAATTTGTTATCCAATCTATTAATATATTTTCTCCGTTCTAAAATAAGTGAAACCCTTATGTGAGAGATCGAGAGAAAGTATAATAAATATGTTAGTTGTAGGGTCATTTTCTCACTCTAAAATATTGAATTTATTATTATTTTCTCTTTATCTCTTTTATGAGGGTTATCAATCCTAGGGCCACCCAAACATTTTCCGTTTTAGGTAGTTTAAAAATAAAGGAAAAGTTACTTCATTTGGTATTTAGTTATTTATCTCTCTCCTCATCACGTGGATCCCTCTTTTCTTGTTTTTTAGCTCTATCTTCTCCTAAATCTTCGTACTCAAAATTCTACGTTTTATTTAAAATAGAAAACGAGGAAGCATATAACTATATAACGACCCCAAAAAAAAGTTTGAACAAACCGTTAGTAGTCATTGGATAGGCCGTGGAAGTGCATTTTGATGGGTCATAGCCCAACAAAACTACTTATGACTTATGTGTAGGCCATAGCAGAAGCCCAACTTATATTTCTCTGAATTTCCCGGAGAAAAAGAAGTTTCTAGAATACACAAGACACCTCTTGAAAATTGAAATTCCTGTAATCTTCTATCCTCCCTGTTTCTTTCTCGGCTGTACGAGAAAGAGAAATCCTCAAGAATAATCCAGAAGTTTAAAACTTTCCATACTTCCATTTATAAATACCGAAAACCCCCCATCTTCCATTCTCATCGAAAGTAACAAGAAAACAATCATCAACCCTCAACAAAAACAAAAAAACCTGCAATTTCAATTTCAAACCCAGTAAAAAAAAAAAACAATTCAACAATGTCGCTAATCCCAAGATTCTTCGAAAACAGAAGAAGCAACATCTTCGACCCATTCTCCCTTGATTTGTGGGACCCATTTCAGAATTTCCCCTTCAACGAAAACTCTCAATCTCTCTCCTCTGCTCGCGAAACCGCAGCATTTGTGAATGCTAGAATGGACTGGAAAGAAACTCCGGAGGCCCATATTTTCAAAGCGGATCTACCCGGGTTAAAAAAGGAGGAAGTCAAAGTTGAGGTTGAAGACGGTAAAGTGCTCCAAGTCAGCGGAGAGAGAAACAGGGAACAAGAGGAGAAGAATGATAAGTGGCATAGAGTTGAGAGGAGTTCTGGAAAGTTCTTAAGGAGGTTTAGGTTACCCGAGAATGCGAAGATGGAGGAGATTAAAGCGAATATGGAGAATGGTGTTTTAACTGTTACTGTTCCTAAAATGGAAGAGAAGAAGCCTCAGGTCAAGTCTATTGATATCTCCGCTTAAATCATAAGTTCACGGCTGTTTCGAGCGTACAGTGTGATTATCATTGTGGTTTATCGTCTGTGTAATGTTTTGGTTTATTTAATTAATGAGCTTATGTTAATTAGTGTATGATCGTCTTTGTTGTCTACTTGTAACTAAGGAGCTGATCAATGATGTAATAGAAGTGAGTTGTTTCTATTGGAAAGTAATTTTGTGCTCTTGTTAGTTGTTATAGACCATACATGCACGTATCGGATTTAGACAATCGTTAATTCGTCCCCTGTTTCCTTCTAGTTGTGAGCATTCACCAAGAGTTGTAAGACAACTCCAAAGGCCGCTTAATTGACACCAACGATTAAAATCTCTTTGTGCTTCATGACTTTACAGTAGCAAGAAAGTGTGTTGAACATTAGCAGGAGTAGAAAGTGTGCTGAATTATTAGCAAGAGTAGAAACTGCTGTGGTAAAGAAATTGCAGCCTTCCAAATAAGAACTGGTCAATCTATGGGTGTACCATGAAGTTATAAAGTAACTACCCGTAAACCAACCTTTTAGAGCAAAATAAGCACAAGGAAAGAGTAATAGAGTAATAGACCGGACCAACTTAAATTGTACGGATATGGGACACGGACACGTAGATATGGGGGTACGTAAATTTTAAAAGTGAGGAAACGTCTAGTAAAACATTAGAAAACATAATATTTTACAATTTTGATAGTAGATTAGGCTTTATCTTTTGGGAGATTTAAAGATATTGAAAGGAAAAGTAAGGCTTTTAGAGTGAAAATATTTCTTTTAGTAATAAAAAACTATGTCGGTCTTGTTGCAAGCCACAATTTGTGTTTAAAAGAAAACTCAAAGTTTACGTCGGAAACGTAAAAGTGTCGAAACGGGAAAACGTTGACTCATAGAAAGTTGATGACACAAAGAGACAAAGACATCACAAAGAGAGCCACCATTGAAGGGGAAAAATCACTCTCACTAAGTGAGAAAAAGTATTAAATGCATAATTGGAATAAACAAAAGAAACACGAAAAGGAAAGGGTTTGGGGCTTACCACAACCAAAAATGGTTTGTGGCAGCCCCGAGGAAAGAAAACTATATCTGAAAGCAGAGGAAGGAAAAGAGACTGGCTAGGATTTTCTATGAGAATTAGTGACTTTTAATTATAGTAGGTTAAGTAGTGCTCCCCTTGATTTTTTGCAATCTGATATGCACACTTGACCGTTGATATATGAACTTTTATACTCGATTTGAAAACACTCTAAAAATTGATATTCTAGACATAAATTTTTAAAACAAATTAAATCTAACTCTATCTCTGCTTTTCAAATTGTTTAAATGTTTTTAAGAGGTAAAGGGTAAAAGGAGGGACAATGGGATTATATGAGATCAAAATATGTCATTGTAGTGATGCTTCAAGAAAAAGAGTCCAAAATTTGTACCTATGATAACTAATATTTTTAATGATGTATTTATCAATTTTTTGACAATTAAGGCCCTGTTCTTTTGGACTTATTTTCAGCAAAAATAAGTAAAAATAAGTTCAGTTCAGCAAAAATAAGTTCAGTTCAGCAAAAATAAGTAAAAATAAGTTCAGTTCAGCAAAAATAAGTAAAAATAAGTTCAGTTCAGCAAAAATAAGTTCAGTTCAGCCAAAATAAGTTCAGTTCAGCAAAAATAAGTTCAGTTCAGCCAAAATAAGTTCAGTTCAGCAAAAATAAGTTGTCTTGTCTAATGTTGTAATTATTATTTTTGTTTTCAATATTACTATTACTATTGTTATTATTATTATTAATATTATAATTATAATAACGATGAATTTGTATTTTTTATTTTTTTATTTTTTATTTATTATTTATTAATTTTTATTTATTATTATTATTTATTATTATTACTTATTATTTATTATTTATTATTATTATTATTATTTATTATTGTAATTATTTATTATTATTATTATTATTATTATTATTATTTTGTTATTTTATTATTTATTATTTATTATTTATCATTTATTATTATTATTATTATTATTTATTATTATTATTTATTATCTATTATTTATTTATTTATTATTATTATTATTATTTATTATTTATTATTTATTATTATTTATTATTTATTATTTATTATTTATTATTATTTATTATTATTTATTATTTATATTTATTATTTATTATTTATTATTTATTATTATTTATTATTATTATTTATTATTATTTATTATTTATTATTATTATTATTTATTATTATTATTTATTTATTATTATTTTTATTTTTTATTTTTATTATTATTATTATTTATTATTTATTAATTATTATTTATTATTATTAATATTATTTTTTATGATTTATTATTTATTATTATTAATATTATTTTTTATTATTTATTATTATTATTTATTATTATTATTATTTATTACTATTATTTATTATTATTTAATATTTTTTATTTATTATTATTAATATTATTTTTTATTGTTTTTTATTTTTTATTTATTATTTATTATTTGTTATATTATTTTTTATTTATTATTATTTTTTATTTGTTATTTATTATTATTATTTATTATTTATTATTATTTATTATTATTTATTATTTATTATTTATTATTATAAAATAATAAAATAATAATAATAAGTATTGATAATATTATTTAATATTTATTGATTATTATAATAATAAGTATTGATAATATTATGTTAATACAGTTTAATTCAACAAAAATAAGTTCGGTTCCAAAAAATAAGTTCGGTTCAGCCAAAATAAGTTCGATTCAGCAAAAATAAGTTCGGTTCACCCAAAATAAGTTCGGTTCAAAAAAAATAAGTTCGGTTCGGCCAAAATAAGTTCGGTTCAAAAAAATAAGTAAAAGTAAGTTCGGTTCGCGAGAAATAAGTAAAAATAAGTTCAGTTCAGCAAAAATAAGTTCAGTTCAGCCAAAATAAAATAAGTTCAGTTCAGTTCAGCCAAAATAAGTTCAAAAGAACAGGGCCTAATTCTATAAAAATTTGTGAAAACAAATCTAACGATACCCGACATCACCAAATATAACCAAATTTTCTACGTGTTATAAGTTATAACTAATACATTTTGAAGTAGTCAACAATTATACAATGCTTGAACAACAGCAGAAAAGCCTTACAATTTATTTCATTTTGATTTTTCCGCAATCAATCAATATATATAAATAAAGGAGGAACTTTTCGAGAGCATAGGGAGCTCCTCAAACTTTCGAGGTCATAGAGCGCCACGTAGGATTGCTTACGTCATCAAATTTTTTGTTTTTATCTTTTACAAAAATAGAGTCTTACATGGATTTAAATACATATAAAGAGTTTTGGATATGCGAAAATTAGAGTTTGATTTTGAATGAACAACCTAAATTATTATATTATGTAAATTGTGTATAACTTTTGTTATGTAATTCGAAATATTATAATTTTTGTACCATTGGATAGTGCTCGAAATATGTTTTGAAATAAGATCCATTTACAATATAGTTCTACAACTTATGAAATATTGAGTGCCACGTAGGATTGTCATGTCATCAATTTTTATTTTTACTTTTTTTCAAAAAATTGAGTTCTAAATAGATTTAAATACATATAAAGAGTCTTGGACCGCCTCCTCGAAATCCTCTAAACAAGTTTCTCCACATTATCAGCAATTTCAGACACAAGAACAGACCTCCTCCTTAAATTCCTCCCAACAGGCTCCCCCACATTACCAAGTCCGAGCTTTTGCCAACCTTACAGACTATCTGGGCTATGCATGGTAGCTTAATCAGTGAAGATACTATTGGTAGCAAAGCTCATGATTACTCTACAAAATACTACAGGAAAGACTTTAACTGATTCCCGAGCTGCAAACATAAAATCGATTTTGTCAGACCTTCAACGCGTAGGCTTGAAAGTTGACTAGTTAGTTCCGACTGTTGTGAAGGCATTGAAACTCCACAAAAGCAAGCCCATGATAGAATCCATTATGCTTCTAGACAAGAAAAAAGCTCAAGTTGACGAAGAGGAAAAGGAGTTTCTAGCTCGTATCACTAAAGTGAGGCAAGAACTAGAAGATAGTATGGCTTGTTTGTTTGCTAGTATTCCTTTCCCAGAGCCAATTGATTTTGATGATTGTCTCGGAGATGGACTGCTTTGATGGGTGTAAGCATGCTTGCTTGTTAGTTTCAGACTTTCAGCACATATGATCATTACTACATAGTTTACTACTTGTCTTCAATATATATGCAGGCTTGTAAAACCTGTTCATCTACCTTAAACTTTGAAGGGGTAGAGATCAAGTCCGAGCTTTTGCCAACCAAGCGGAAATTAGAGTTTTGTTTTGAATAAACAACTTAAATTATTATATTATGTAAATTGTGTATAACTTTTGCTACATAATTCAGAATATTATAATTTTTGTACCATTGGATAGTGCTCGAAATATGCTTCGAAATAAGATCGATTTACAATATAGTTCTACAATTTGTGAAATAGAGAGCGCCAATTGAGTTCTAAATAGATTTAAATACATATAAGGAGTCTTGGATAAGCGGAAATTAGAGTTTTGTTTTGAATAAACAATCTAAATTATTATATTATGTAAATTGTGTATAACTTTTGCTACCTAATTCAAAATATTATAATTTTTGTACCATTGGATAGTGCTCGAAATATGCTTCGAAATAAGATCCATTTATAATATAGTTCTACAATTTGTGAAATAGAGAGCACCACTTAGGATTGCCATGTCAAATAGTTTTTATTTAAAATATTTGAAAAAAAAAGAATTCTACATATATTTAAAATACATAAAAGAGTTTTGGATAGGGGTAACTTAGAGTTTCGTTTTGCATAAACAACCTAAATTATTATATTATGTAAATTGGATTTAACTTTTGCTACCTAATTCAAAACATTATAGTTTTTTTAACCATCGGAGAGTGCTTGAAATATGCTTCAAAATAAGATCCATTTACAATATAGTTTTACAAGTCATGAAAATATATTAAATTAGATGAACAATAACATATTATTTATTCTTTATTTTAAATACATATTTTTACCATCGGAGAGTGCTCGAAATATGCTTCGAAATAATATCCATATACAATATAGTTTTACAACTTATGAAAATATATTATTTAGATGAACAATAACCTATTATTTATTCTTTATTTTAAATACATATAAAAATAACTATAAAAATAGCATATTATATGTGATAATAGTAATTATGTCTTTCAAAATCATATTTTAAAAATAGAGTTATATAAAGATAAAAAATTCATATCTATAAATTTGGACCTATAGTATTCCATGATGGCATTACATGAAAAATCAAATGAAAGTTTGTCATCCAGATTGCACAGGTATAATGCAATCAATTGACTAATTATTTTATTCCTAGAATATTTATCGTATACATAATTTTTTTTTTCTTTATATCTATATGTCAGATCTTATTCTTTTCTCCATGAACTTAATTCTACTAAAACTATTTGAAAATCAAGGTTCGCGTTTCTAGAATATTTGAGGTCACGGATCATAAAAAGGGGGGAAGTTTGATAAATCTTGATATGGTAATGATTGATGAGAAGGTATTTTTTTTCTCTTATATAGTATTTTTGATTATTAGTAGAGGTTAGTTTTATATTTAATTAATTATATTCATGATACTATCATTATGATATTCTTTTTGGCTTTCTCATCTTCCATTCTATATACGTTAGTATTTATGTGCTATATTAAAAGTTGAAGTTGTGACTGACACTCATGTTTTTCTCTATTCTTTCTGTCCTGCATCTATTAAATTATTACCCTCTACTTTCTTAAAGTATCATTCGGGTATTATTATTCATGTTAAAACTATGTTAGCTATTGTTAGTCATACCTATTATTGGGATACCATTTAATAATAGACTTAGCTACAATATTCAATTGAATATTAAAAATTATAAAATTTATATATCGCAATAACGAATCTAGAAATTACAGTATAATGATAAATACTTTCTTCGTTCTTTTTCTACTGCAACAATTGGTTTGGGCATGGTTTTTAAGGAAATAAAAAATGGGTAGTTTAGCATAGAGGTATCCCTTTAGTTAACTAGGGTAGGGGATAAATAAATCCTTAATAAAGTTAACGCAACTTTATGAGGCAATTTGGGTAATTAATGATGGTTTTATTAACATAAGTAAAGGAAATATTGTCAACTATAGTTGCTTTTTTACCAAAAGTGGAATAGTTCCAAAAGACGAAACTACCCAAAGCGGTAATTGTTGTAATAGAAAAGAACAGAGGAAGTATATAAATACAATGGTGTTGAATCATCTCATTTCACATCAACACAAAATCAACAATAATATTAAAAAAGAATTTGCGAAAAAATAAAATCAACAATAATATTAACAAAAAAAATTGCAAAAAAAATAAAATAAACAACAACCCGTGCAACGCACGGGCTTCAAAACTAGTCTATATATATATCTAAAACCCAAAGCAAACAAATGTCATGCTGCCACATGAACCTCCCCCTCCTAAACAAATGATACAAAGTAATCAACAAAAATATATGTGTGAAGACTCAAACACACAACCTCTCATTTGAAATACAAACACACTAATCAACTAATCTACAATTTCCTTTTGGTTTTTATAGGAGAAAAAAAAGTATAACATACATCTAAGAAAAGCATTTAAGAATATGGAAACTTACATCCCATAATATACCCCATAATTATTGAGGAGATCCAACATTACTTCCAATTATCTCAAAAGTTATGGCCCATAACTTCTGGCAGCTCATGTAGCCCATCAACATTGTAGGAGTAAAAGTGCACACTACTATTGCTAATAGTCCCTCCTTCATTTGCTTACTCCTTACCCATCAAAAGATCCAGACCAACCATCAAATACACACTCGAGTGACTAATCAAACTCAACATTCTTATAGAAGTAAGAAGTACAATTGTTAATCTTCCTTTCCCCATTTAGGTATGATACCCATGATGTCACTTATACATCCTCCCTTCCAACAAACGATACAAAGTAAACAATAAAAATATACGTGTAAAGACTCGGACATGCAACTTCTCATATGAAATACAAACACACTAACCAACTAATCTACAATCTCATATTGGTTTGATGTGGAAAAAAAGTATTTAAAGACAAGATAGCATACATCTAAAAAAAAGTATTTAAAAAAATGATAAGAATCCCACAACTATTGAGTTCAAGAATCGCTAATTTATGAACAAATAGAAAACTCACATTCTATAATATACCACATTGTTGTGCTTGTGACTTTCATAGGGGAAAGAAAAGATAAATAATAAGAACAATCAACATTTTATAGGAGAAGTTGGATAAGATTAATCAACATTTTAAAAAATGAATCGGATGAATCAATATGTTAGTGGATAAATTAGTTGTGATGCAATCTGCAAGTGAGAATAATATTTACGTTATGGTTGATTGGTAGAAGATCCTTTTGAGGAATGAGGTTAGAGTTGGCGTGCAATTAACAGTTGCCACTCATGGTAGTACCCAAAACACTGTAATCAACATGGATTGACAGTCGACACATAGTAGTAGCTTCTTGTTTAGGTCTTCAAATGATTTTTTGTTCATAAAAAAGTAATGACACTTGTGCGGGCACTCGGTTATTCAGGGTCGAGTCATGGGCTGCTTTTCTAGCTACTACCCACATATTCTGGTACCCGCATATTTCGGTACCCGAATAATTAGGTAATCGGTTATGAGCACCCCTAAACAACAAATTTTCATTAATCGGATACATCTTTCAAAGAAAAAGGAAATAAAAGACATTAATTATCTTAAATAACTAAAATGTAATGCAAAATATAGATTAACCTCGGGGCATCGCCCGGGTCAACAACTAGTTTGTTATCAAATCTTTTAATATATACTTCCTCCGTTCTAAAATAAGTGAAACACTTGTCATTTTAGGCCATTCAAAATAAAGGAAACGTTACTTTATTTGGTATCCACTTCTCTATATCTCTCTCCTCATCACATGGATCCCTATTTTTCTTTCTTTGTATCTCTCTCCTCTCCTAAATCTTCATACCAAAGCCCTATGTTTAATTTAAAACTAGTATTTAGGCCCGGACGATGCCCCGGGGTTTCTCTGTGCTACAATTTAGTAGTAGTTAAACAAGTCATCTCATACTCATTTAAAAAAGTCTTCATTATATGGATTTCAAAAGTTTTCATTCATATATCATCATTAATTTTAATTAAATAAGCAATAATAGTATGGTGGAGTGATGGTTGGATATCTTTCTTTCATATTTGAGGTTGTAGGTTCGAATCTTCACGTTAATAATGCTTCTTTTTTACTATATGAGAAAGACATGGATATAATGTTACTGTTAAATGAGGGATGGTGACACGTGGTACATATACGTTTTTAGGAACACTTTTTAATATATTTGTATACATAGATAGATAGATAGAATGGATGAAGCATATAATTATAGACCCAAAAATAAGTTTGAACACATCGTTAGTAGTCATTGGATAGCCCGTGGAAGTGCATTTCGATGGGTCATAGCCCAACAAAAGTACTTGTGAGTTATGACTTATGTGTATTTGTATTTCCGATAATCCTCTAAAGCCTAAAGTCTAAAGTCTAACCCCTTCAGACGTAAGAAGTTTCCAGAATACACCAGACTCCTCTTGAAAATTGAAATTCCTGTAATCTTCAATAGTTCAATCCTCCCTGTTTCTTTCTCGGCTGTTCGAGAAAGAGAAATCCTCAAGAATAATCCAGAAAGTTTAAAACTTTCCATACTTTCATCTATAAATACCAAAACCCCCATCTTCAATTCTCATCGAAACTAAAAACAAAACAATCATCAACCCTCAAAAAAAAAAACCTGCAATTTCAAACTCAGAAAAAAAACAACCAAATCAATTCAATTCAACAATGTCGCTAATTCCAAGATTCTTCGAAAACAGAAGAAGCAACATCTTCGACCCATTCTCCCTTGATTTATGGGACCCATTTCAAGGTTTCCCCTTCAACGACAACTCTCAATCTCTCTCCTCTGCTCGCGAAACCGCAGCATTTGTGAATGCTTGAATGGACTGGAAAGAAACTCCAGAAGCCCATATTTCCAAGGCGGATTTACCCGGGTTGAAGAAAGAGGAAGTCAAAGTTGAGGTTGAAGACGGGAAAGTGCTCCAAGTCAGCGGAGAGAGAAACAGAGAACAAGAGGAGAAGAATGATAAGTGGCATAGAGTTGAGCGGAGTTCTGGAAAGTTCTTGAGAAGGTTTAGGTTACCCGAGAATGCGAAGATGGATGAGATTAAAGCGAATATGGAGAATGGTGTTTTAACTGTCACTGTTCCTAAAATGGAAGAGAAGAAGTCTCAGGTCAAGTCTATTGATATCTCCGCATAAATCGTATGTTCACGGCTGTTTCGAGCGTACAGTGTGATTATCATTGTGGTTTATCGTCTGTGTAATGTTTTGGTTTATTTAAATAATGAGCTTATGTTAATTAGTGTATGATCATCTTTGTTGTCTACTTGTAACTAAGGAGCTGATCAATGATGTAATAGAAGTGAGTTGTTTCTATTGGAAAGTAATTTTGTGCTCTTGTTAGTTGTTATAGACCATACATGCACGTATCGGATTTAGACAATCGTTAATTCGTCCCCTGTTTCCTTCTAGTTGTGAGCATTCACCAAGAGTTGTAAGACAACTCCACAGGCCGCTTAATTGACACCAACGATTAAAATCTCTTTGTGCTTCATGACTCTACAGTAGCAAGAAAGTGTGTTGAACATTAGCAGGAGTAGAAAGTGTGCTGAATTATTAGCAGGAGTAGATCCTGCTGTGGTAAAGAAATTGCAGCCTTCCAAATAAGAACTGGTCAATCTATGGGTGTACCATGAAGTTATAAAGGTTCTATGATAAGCGCGTAATATGTTATATTTTTACTCCATAATTTTAGTCTTATATTTGTCCTTTATATATTATTTTTATATTTTTACCAACTTTTATTAGTAGTGGGTTATTTATGTTCTTATTATATTTTATTGAATAAATAGCTTAAATAGTTTATTATTTTTGTTATAGGTACTTTTACTTTTTCACATTGGAACAGGAAGATTACAAAAATAATCAAGGGATGACAAATAGAATACTAGATAAAAGAATAGAAAAGAGAAAAGGTCAAGGCCTTATACTTTTGCAATGTTACGTGGGTTTGGCAGTCATACTTAACAAACTTCTCCTTCCTAGAAGACTACAAGAGTCCTTTCACCTTCTACTTCGCATACAACAGCAAACAACTCACTTCAATACCCAGCAAAAACTCTATCATTTTCCAACGTAATTCAAGATAACAAGATGATATCAATCATTTTTCATTCTATCTTTTGGCACCCTCTTATCTTTTGTCCATCAAAAATACCAAATCTGTTTTTGGGGAGGTATATATTA
This sequence comes from Beta corolliflora, assembly GCA_947648045.1. Lineage (NCBI taxonomy): Eukaryota > Viridiplantae > Streptophyta > Magnoliopsida > Caryophyllales > Amaranthaceae > Beta > Beta corolliflora. Next base: position 76,095 of record CANSZD010002854.1, read on the forward strand.
CCGAGATGAATCACGACAAAAACACGCACGCATATACAGAGAAGTTCTTGAGAGTGAAGAAAACAAGCGGGTTCATCCAAGATCGACAAATTGACAGGGATCGAAGAAGTATTGCGTTTGCGGAAGCGAATTGAGGGCAGCGGCTGCGTTAGTTCGGTTCTACATTCATGAGTTTTCTCCCTTCTACTTTCAATTAGTTGTTCTTGTGATTGAACTTGATTCTATCTGAATTTATTCATGATTTCAGTTTCTTATATCTCTATTATTTGAGTCTAATTGGTTAACGCTGAGTTGATTGAATTTAATTATTTAATTTAGTATTTATACAATTCATACTATTGTTGGTTGGTTATGAAATTTGATATCTTTACTTGTAATTGGACGCAACTAGTTGTTTAGATACTCAAATTGTGCTATATGACTATTAGGCGCGGCGTTTAATAGTTGGATAGGGAGGACGACTTGAGATTAATAAGAGTGAGCGGCTCATCTTAATATTCTTAAGTGTATGAATTGTGCTAATAAAACAAGTTTATTAGGATTGGATTTGTCTTAGCAAGATTCTAGGTTTTTAGTGAGTAAGACAAGAATTGATCGCGGCGATAATTCACCAATCTAAGTGCTAAGTTAACTACTAAAGTGGTCTCAATTATAAAGGTTAAGAAGCTAAATTATGACTAAACATTCTATGATCGAATTGGGAATTAATAGAGTTTGTGTCTTGTCACTTGTAATTAGTAGTTTAGCAAGTAGTTTTAATTTTAATTAGTCTAAGCGGTTGGTTACAACCGAAACCCCTTAATCGTACATATGTGAATAGTGTAAATAGTGTAAAGTCGTATATAATATATACTTTTTCACTTAGTTGAATATTTGAGTTTAGGAAGTTAATAATCTTCTCGTGGGATCGACCCTTTCTTACCCTTTTACTAGTCATAAATATTTTTGAAGGTTTAAGTTAGGTTTTTAATTTTATACGGTAAACGACACGTATCAAATTTTGGCGCCGTTGCTGGGGAGATTTATGATAATCTTTCCCTACTCAAAGTTTAAGCGATATACTAATTTTTGTTATAGATTTTAGTTGATAAAATGACAATTAGTACCGTGATCTTCGTATTCTAAAGAAAGCTTGACTAGTTTGAAATTTCTTAGCTATAGTATGTTTCTTTAACTTATTTTTGCATACTATGTGCTTAGGTATTTTTTTTTGGTTGACTCTTATTTGGATTAATTGAGGTGGCAGGGATAACTTCTAACAATCTCATTAGTAGTTTTCATTGATTTTCATAATATTGCTTAGTGAATTTCCTATTAGTAATACTTGTGGACTGTGATTAACTCTTAAAATGATATGTTACGCTAGTACTTGAATAGAATGTCACTTGCTATTGCTTGTTATACTCCACGCTATTCAATATTAGGCTGCATAATATATGTCTGTAGTAACTTGTTTAGGAGTTAAATGAGAGATTGAATAATTCAAGATTTTATTTTAATATTAAGTGACTATGATTAAGTATTAGGCCATCTCGAAAATTGCTTGTCCAAAAGTTGCTTGAAATACTCTTACTATATATCTATGATGCTATTTGATAAAGTTTCATAGTCACTATTTTATGTTGTTTGGTATCATTCTCAATGAGCTTTCCCGATAAGATTTAATAAATACCTAGAATGCTAAAAATTAAATGCAAGCAGTGAGCTAGTAGTGCTAGATCCAAATATTTTAGAAACATGAACATAAGGTTAACTTTGTCATGGCCATGCCTTGTTTATGTTAAAAATTGTGTGCGATATGTGTCTTGTAACTTGTAAGTCAACTAGCTTGCTTGGATTTAAGTGACTCGTTGTAAGTTTTCGTTTTAATCCGAACATGTTTATGTCCGCTGAAATTAAGATCAAATGCATGAATTGGAGTATGGACATAAATCCGTCGGGTAAGTCATATGTCTTAGGAGTTTAGTCTAGCTACTCTAAATACACTTGTGTCATAGTGAAGTCTAAAGTACGAAATAATAATGTCGAACTTTATGCTAAACTTTAGAGTAACAAAAAAAGGAATCGGGGGACATCTACCATTTGCAATACCACAAAATATCCTTAACACTCGCTTTAAAATTGAACTTTAAGTAGGAAGAAAATGGTTAGTGTGGTAAGTTTTTAATCTGAATTTTATTGAACGAGATCATAGTACTAGAGAAGTGTCACAAAACTATAATTTATGCAAATGCTCGTAATGGGTCAAGTTCGGTTAAAGAGTAAAATTGCATCCATGCTTTCTCTTGTTTAGTTTCGGACCATCGGGAAGTAATTCTAAAAACTAACGAACTTAAGAAGATGGATTATGTGCTTAAAAAGTGAATAAATGGATTTACTCATCATCTTTATAAAAGATAAACAAGCCGATTTTTTTTTTTTATGAGATGTTTAACTTGGAAGCGAGATTATATTGAAGTGATTCCCGTACTCAAGTTGAATTAGTTTTTTTTATTATTATTTATTCACCTAGCTTTTTAGTGTTTATTTGCAAGTTGCTTGTTACTCTTATCTATGCTTTATCCGAACTACGTATTGCTAATTTCAGCATCCATCAATAGTTTAAACTAGCTTATCGACACCACAAAGAATACGCAAAGAACTTGAATTACTTAATAACTTTGACTTTGACTTTGCAAATAACTTCACTTACTACCTGGTAGATCACATTGCATTAACAATCCCCGAACTTCGGCTTTTCTACTTTCGGGTGCATGAGTTTGGATATCGCAACCAAACTTCGGCGAATAAACCGGTTCATTGAGACTCTAAACGAAGCTAGCCCGGAGAAATTACTCTACATCTTTCAAGATAGTCCAATTGAAGACTCGAGAGATGGGTGAAGAGAGAACGTTGAAGGAATTGGGAGCTCCCAAGCTAGATGATGAACCTCTCTCGCATTGTTTTTCCAACCTTGGAGAAACCCTTGAAGTTGAACTCGGGTTTTCTTAATCTTCTTCCCAAATTCTATGGGAACGCGGTGAGGATCCTCATAGACATTTAAAAGAATTTATAGTTGTTTGTTCAACTATGAAACCCGAAGGAATTCAACAAAATCATGTAAGATTGCATGCTTTCCCATTTTCCCTACATGATTTAGCTAAAGATTGGTTGTATACTCTGTCTTACGGTTCCATTACGACACGGGACGCCTTACAAAAAGCTTTTCTTGAAAAATTCTTTCCGCAAGTCGTATTGGATCCATAAGAAAGGAAATATGTGGAATTAGACAACATGCTTGGGAATCACTATATGAATATTGGGAACTTTTAAAAGATTATGTGCTTCGTGTCCACAACATCAAATAACCGATCAACTGTTAATTCAATATTTTTATGAAGGATTGTTGCCTAATGATAGGGGTATGATTGATGCTGCTAGTGGTGGGGCATTAGTAGACAAAACACCAACTCAAGCTAGGAATTTAATTGCTAACATGCCCAAAACACTCAACAACATAGCACTAGAAATGACGTTAAAAGAGTAAATGAAATTGACTTAAGTGGTGTAAAATCTCAATTGCAAGAAAATGCTCAACAAATTGCTACTTTGACCACTTTAGTGTCTAAAATTGTTGTTAGTAATGAGTCTAAAGCTAGAGTATGTGGTATATGTTACGAGTTTTCTCATGCAACTGATGCTTGTCCTACTTTAAAAACTGAAGATGTAAATGCTATAGGAGGGTACTCTAATCAATCCCAAAGAAAATATGATCCTTATTCACAGACTTATAATGAAGGATGGAGAGACCACCCTAACTTTAGATACGGACCTAGACCAACCTTTCCCCAAACCAATAATTCTAGGCAATTTGGTGAGCAAAACCCTCCACCCCACTCTTCGGGCCCATCTTTAGAAGACATGATGAAGCAACTTGCAACTCAAATAGGCCAAGTACATAACCAAAATATCGAGTACCAAAAGAGAACTGATTCTCATCTTCACCACCTTGACACACAAATTGGCCAGATTTGTACCTCTTTAAGTAATATAGAAAGCCAAGTGTCAGGTAAACTACCATCTCAACCTTTGCCAAATCCAAATAAACAAGTAAATGCAGTAATAATCAAAGGAAACGAAACCAAGAAGCATTCTTTAGAACCTCTTAATGAACATGAATTTGGTAATAATCCAAGTGGGGGACTACAAGAAAATAGAATTCTATTATTAGATGCAATAAAGGTTGTTCCTAAATACAGCAAATTATTCAATGAATACTTCACGAACTCAAAAATGGACGAGAGCCATCAAGTCTGTTTGACACCCCTTATCGCACTACCCCCAAAGTGTGAGGATCCTGGATCATTCTCTATTCCTTGTAGGATAGGTGAGCATATATTTCGCCAATGTATGCTAGATTTAGGTTCTGCAGTTAATATTATGCCAGTTTCCTTTTATGATGAGTGTAAGATGGGACCATTAAAAACATCTAATGAGATACTTACTATGGCTGATGGTAGTAATGTTAACACAATGGGATTGCTTGAAAATACTCTTGTTCAGATTAGACACATGTTCTTTATCGTTGATTTTGTTGTTCTTGATATGAAGCATGAGTCTGAAATATTGCTCGGCAGACCATTCCTAAAAACTGCAAGGGCATTGATTGATGTTGCTAACGATTATGTCATTCTTGAGAGCAATGGGGAGCGAATGCAGTTGAACATGTTTGAGGAACATACTTTCAATATAGAGGCAAATGCTACTGATTATGCTACTTATTGTCTTGCACAGGTTGGAGAAGCAAATTTGGAGATTTTATTAGATGAGATGGCCAGCACTCTAGGCCTCGAACAACTGTTCCTAACTGCTCTAAATGAGAGTATTTTGCATGAATGAAGGGCATCTTATGTCGAGCCAACGACATAAACTACGGGCGCTACTTGGGAGGCAACCCAAGAATCATTCTCTTTCCTTTCAAATTCTTTCTTATTTTACTGTTTTCTTTTTTCTTATTAGTATTTGTAGTCTGTTTTCCAGTTCTCCTTCGGATGACACTTGTTAACACTAGAATGTTAGTCGTTTTCCTTTTATTTATGCTGAAATTTGCTAATTATATACTAATTTAGTTTGTTTGCTGCCCTAATCCAGTCAGATTACATACATACGGAGCACTATAAGAAGTTTATGCTAAGCAGTGGCAGATGGCTTGACATGAGAATGGTAGCATTGTACAAAAATATGGCTGATAATTTGTTGCCTTCTTTGAATAAATATTACATAACCAGCTAAGTTTTCTTCCCTATTTTTAGTATTGTGTTTCATTGAGGACAATGAAAAGTTTAAGTGTGGGGGAAGCTAAGTATTTGAGTTATTTGATACTAATATGCTGGACAACAGGTTTTGGCAAGTTATAAAAAAATTGAGATATGTCCTGTTTTAGGGGAAGTGCTGCCAAATTTTCTGTAGAATTTTTATTTTATTTAGTTACTATAAACCAAAAAATAAAAAAAAAATTTTGCTTTTGCTTGCATTAGTTATAGGACTTTAGTTGCATTTAATTTAGGATTTCCACCTCTTAACTTCCTAAGGAATGGCGATTAGTAAGTTGATAAGAAACTCTAATCTAACTTGTTTTTGAAATAAAATAAAATTTTTTCGAAATAAAAGATATTGGGAATGTTATATAATTGGAAACGGATAATCGAACTTGAGAGATTTATAATACAATTGAAAAAAAAGAATATCTTGCTTCTCTTAAATAAGCTGGCTAGATAAATAGACCAAACCTTGTGAGCTTCTGAGCCTATTAGACTGACACATTTGCATCAGTCTCATTATTTTCTTTCTTGTGTGATAGTTCCTCAATGAAGTGTGGCTCTTGAACTTGACTTGGTATTCTTTGAGACTTTTGTGACAAATGCTATAAAGAAATGATTTAGGCGTTCTTTTCATTTTTTTTAAGCCTCAGAGATTTTATTTCATATAATATTTCCTTTGTTTAGCCCTTTTGAGCCTTAATTCCCGTGTTTATTTGCTAACCATACATTACAAACTTGCGGCCTCCTACAGATTATACCCATGCTTGGCTAAGGGGAGTTATTATATATTGAGTTTGTATTGTAAGAGTGCGTTATGATAAAAAATTATTATTGAAAACAAAGTCAGAGAAAATAAGTGTTTTAAAGTCATAGAAAGATGCAAATGCTATGAAATATCCATATAAGTGTTGTGATTGCATTGTGAAGGTATGGTGAATAATATGAGAAGAAAAAAATTGGAGTATGATGTTTAATGTATAAATGGGGTTTGTTGTGGCTTGAACATTTTAAGTCATGTATTTTTGCTCCCTTTAGCTTGGCTTCTTATTAACTCCACATTCCTAAATATTATTCCTACCCTTTAACCTTAGCCACGTTACAACCTTTTGAAAGACCTTTTGATCTTTATGCATTTTGTCACTCTCGAAGTGGAGAATTGAGACGATGGTCAAGTTTATAGAAATATACTTCATTTGGAGTCGACTGGTTATAGGTTTGAGTGAATATTATTTAACCCCAGACACATGAGAGTTGAGTGTACTATTTATACCTGTGAGGGTCTATGTATTGAACTTAATACGCATACATTTGTGGATTCATGCGGGAAATTTTTGAGTTGCGAAAGATAACAATTAGTTCATGAAGTATTATGAGATTTGATAGTTCGATTGTTTAAACACTAAGAGTATGACATCTTCACTAACATCTTCTCAACGTTTTTCTGATTAACTTGAAATGTTTTAGTTTCTTGTAGTGTACTTATCTAATTTAGTTATTTCCAACAAAGAAAATAGAGGTGGTATATTAGGTCTTGCATGTAGTTTCTTTGTTAATGTCATTATAATATCCATGTTTGTTAATTGGTTTGAAGACCTATGTTAATAAGGCTTTGTGGGTATGCCATCTGAAAATCCTCACGAGACCGTACTCGTCCACTAGGGTAGCTTAGGGGTTTAAAGGGCTTGTTGCACATGCTAAGTGCAATCGTGATTCCTACGACAGTGAGTTAGGTTTATTGTTTTCCTAGTATAGCTTTTATTTTTATTTTAGTAGTGTTTTGTCGAGGGCGACCAAAGGCTAAGTGTGGGGGAATTTGATAAGCGCGTAATATGTTATATTTTTACTCCATAATTTTAGTCTTATATTTGTCCTTTATATATTATTTTTATATTTTTACCAACTTTTATTAGTAGTGGGTTATTTATGTTCTTATTATATTTTATTGAATAAATAGCTTAAATAGTTTATTATTTTTGTTATAGGTACTTTTACTTTTTCACATTGGAACAGGAAGATTACAAAAATAATCAAGGGATGACAAATAGAATACTAGATAAAAGAATAGAAAAGAGAAAAGGTCAAGGCCTTATACTTTTGCAATGTTACGTGGGTTTGGCAGTCATACTTAACAAACTTCTCCTTCCTAGAAGACTACAAGAGTCCTTTCACCTTCTACTTCGCATACAACAGCAAACAACTCACTTCAATACCCAGCAAAAACTCTATCATTTTCCAACGTAATTCAAGATAACAAGATGATATCAATCATTTTTCATTCTATCTTTTGGCACCCTCTTATCTTTTGTCCATCAAAAATACCAAATGTTTTTGGGGAGGTATATATTACCGAGATGAATCACGACAAAAACACGCACGCATATACAGAGAAGTTCTTGAGAGTGAAGAAAACAAGCGGGTTCATCCAAGATCGACAAATTGACAGGGATCGAAGAAGTATTGCGTTTGCGGAAGCGAATTGAGGGCAGCGGCTGCGTTAGTTCGGTTCTACATTCATGAGTTTTCTCCCTTCTACTTTCAATTAGTTGTTCTTGTGATTGAACTTGATTCTATCTGAATTTATTCATGATTTCAGTTTCTTATATCTCTATTATTTGAGTCTAATTGGTTAACGCTGAGTTGATTGAATTTAATTATTTAATTTAGTATTTATACAATTCATACTATTGTTGGTTGGTTATGAAATTTGATATCTTTACTTGTAATTGGACGCAACTAGTTGTTTAGATACTCAAATTGTGCTATATGACTATTAGGCGCGGCGTTTAATAGTTGGATAGGGAGGACGACTTGAGATTAATAAGAGTGAGCGGCTCATCTTAATATTCTTAAGTGTATGAATTGTGCTAATAAAACAAGTTTATTAGGATTGGATTTGTCTTAGCAAGATTCTAGATTTTTAGTGAGTAAGACAAGAATTGATCGCGGCGATAATTCACCAATCTAAGTGCTAAGTTAACTACTAAAGTGGTCTCAATTATAAAGGTTAAGAAGCTAAATTATGACTAAACATTCTATGATCGAATTGGGAATTAATAGAGTTTGTGTGATGTCACTTGTAATTAGTAGTTTAGTAGTAGTTTTAATTTTAATTAGTCTAAGCAGTTGGTTACAACCGAAACCCCCTTAATCGTACATATGTGAATAGTGTAAATAGTGTAAAGTCGTATATAATATATATTTTTTCACTTAGTTGAATATTTGAGTTTAGGAAGTTAATAATCTTCTCGTGGGATCGACCCTTTCTTACCCTTTTACTAGTCATAAATATTTTTGAAGGTTTAAGTTAGGTTTTTAATTTTATACGGTAAACGACACGTATCATTCTACCCGTAAACCAACCTTTTAGATCAAAATAAGCACAAGGAAAGAGTAATAGAGTAATAGACCGGACCAACTTAAATTGTACGGATATGGGACACGGACACGTAGATATGGGGGTACGTAAATTTTAAAAGTGAGGAAACGTCTAGTAAAACATTAGAAAACATAATATTTCACAATTTTGATAGTAGATTAGGCTATACTTTGAGAGATTTAAAGATATTGAAAGGAAAAAGTAAGCTTTTAGAGTGAAAATATTTCTTTTAGTAATAAAAAACTATGTCGGTCTTGTTGCAAGCCACAATTTGTGTTTAAAAGAAAACTCAAAGTTTCTGTCGGAAACGTAAAAGTGTCCGAAACGGGAAAACGTTGACTCATAGAAAGTTGATGACACAAAGAGACAAAGACATCACAAAGAGAGCCACCATTGAAGGGGAAAAATCACTCTCACTAAGTGAGAAAAAGTATTAAATGCATAATTGGAATAAACAAAAGAAACACGAAAAGGAAAGGGTTTGGGGCTTACCACAACCAAAAATGGCTTTTGGCAGCCCCGAGGAAAGAAAACTATATCTGAAAGCAGAGGAGGGAAAAGAGACCGGCTAGGATTTTCTATGAGAATTAGTGACTTTTAATTATAGTAGGTTAAGTAGTGCTCCCCTTGATTTTTTGCAATCTGATATGCACACTTGACCGTTGATATATGAACTTTTATACTCCATTTGAAAACACTCTAAAAATTGATATTCTAGACATAAACTTTTAAAACAAATCTAACTCTATCTCTGCTTTTCAAATTGTTCAATGTTTTTGAGAGGTAAAGGGTAAAAGGAGGGACAATGGGATTATATGAGATCAAGATATGTCATTGCAGTGATGCTTCAAGAAAAAAGAGTCCAAAATGTGTTTCTATGATAACTAGTATTTTTAATGATGTATTTATCAAATTTCTGAACAATTAATTCTAAAAAAAAAGTATGTAAGCAAATCCAACGATATCAGACATCACCAAATATAACCAATATTTTCTACGTGTTATAAGTTATAACCAATGAATTATGAAGTAGTCAATTGTTATACAATGCTTGAGCAACAAGAGAAAAGCCTTACAATTTATTTCATTTTGATGTTTCCGCAATTTGTTATCAAATCTTTTAATATATATACTTCATCCGTTCTAAAATAAATGAAATCCTTACCATTTTATGTCGTTTCAAAATAAAGGAAACGTTACTTTAATTTATTTGGTATTTACTTCTCTCTATTTCTCTCCTCATCAGTCATCACATGGATCCCTCTTATTCTTTCTTTGTATCTCTCTCCTCGTCACATGAATCCCTCATTAACCCTCCTTCTCTCTCACCCTCTGTCCTCCTCCCTCCTCCCAACTCAGCCACGAACGACACACCACCCTAGCTACCAACTCAGCCACGAACGACACACTAGTTGCAACTCAACCGCCCTTTTCCCAACTCTCCCACTTTGGCTCGAAAACACTCCTTCATCGCTCGTCGAACCACACACCACTTACAACAAGAATCGAAGACGAACCGCTCCAAGCACAAACGTTCCAGGTCTGAATCGAAGGCGAACCGCACCAATAATAAAAATTGAAGACGAACCGCACCAATCATGAATCGCAACGAGAATCGAAGACGAACAACAACGAAAATTGAAGACGAACCGCACCAACCAAGCTCACTCAACGTTCCAGATCTGAATTCATTGCCGTCGTTTTCGCTCTCTCCTCATCATCTTCATCAGCAACCACCCTCACCACGCAACACCACGATAATTTCATTTCCATTTTTTTCGATTTTTAATTAGCAACCGCATCTTTTTTTTCGATATTTTAATTTCGTTAGTTCCTCTCTGTAATTCGTTTTTAATTTGTATAATCTAATTCATTTTTAGTTTGTATAATATTTGTTATTCTTTTAATTTAGTTTGCAAATCTGAATTTTTTCGAATTTTAATTTAATTTGTTAATGTTTACTTGCTGTAATTTCGTCTTTTTTGTTATTATTAATTTCGTCTTTTTCTTTCGTTGCAACTAAAACCCATGGAAAAATGCTTGATTTTTGGTTTTGGTTGTTCTCCCATGCTTGTGTGGCTGCAGACCTGCAGTGTAAGTTGAGCTTTTTTTTATTTTATGACCCCCCCCACAAAATTGATCCGGTTTTGCAAGAAAACTGGACCAGTTAACTTGTTTTGCAAGAAAACCGGATCGGTTAACCAATTTAACTGATCCGGTTTTCTTGCAAATCCAGATCAGTTAGTGGCCAACTGATCGAGTTTTCTTGCAAATCCGGATCAGTTAGTAGTCTACTAATCCGGTTTTCTTGCAAATCCGGATCAGTTAGTGGTCAACTGATCCCCGTGTCCACCGGCTCTAGACCAAAACCGGATCTGTAAGTCCGATTTTGACCGGATCCGATGGACTTTTTTTCCCCTAGTGTATTTAACGCATAATTGGAAGAAACAAAATAAACATGAAAAGGAAAGGGTTTGGGGCTTACCACAACCAAAAATGGCTTGTGGCAGCCCCGAGGAAAGGAAACTAGATATGGAAGCAGGGGAGGGAAAAGAGAGAGCGGCTAGGATTTCCTACGAGAATTAGTGACTTTTAATTATAGTAGGTTAAGTAGTTCTCCGTGTACAACTTTTTCATTTGCATGTTTCCTTTTTTGCAATCTGATATGCACCCTTAACCGTTGATATATGAACTTTTCTACTCCATTTAGAAAGACTTTAAAAATTGATATTCTAAACATATTTATTAAAGTAAATCTAACTCTATCTCTACTTTTTAAATTGTTTAATGTTTTTGAGAGGTAAGGGGTAAAAGGAGGGACAATGGGATTATATGAGATTAAGATATGTCATTGCAGTGATTCTTCAAGAAAAAGAGTCCAAAATGTGTACCTATGATAACTAATATTTTTAATGATGTATTTATCAAAATTTGAACAATTAATTCTAAAAAAAGGTATGCAAACAAATCTAACGATATCCGACATCACCAAATATAACCAATATTTTCTACGTGTTATAAGTTATAACCAATAGATTCTGAAGTAGTCAACTGTTATACAATGCTTGAGCAACAGGAGAAAAGCCTTACAATTTATTTCATTTTGATGTTTCCGCAATTTGTTATTAAATCTGTAAATATATACTTCCTCCATTCTAAAATAATTAAAACACTTACCACTCTAGGCCGTTTCAAGATAAAGGAAACGTTACTTTATTTGGTATTCACTTCTCTCTATCTCTCTCCTTATCACATGGATCCCTCTTTTTCTTTCTTTCTATCTCTCTCCTCTCCTAAATCTCCGTATCAAAACCCTACGTTTTATTTAAAATAGAACGAAGGAAGCATATAAGGATCCCCTCAAAAAAAAATGAGGCATATAAGGACCCACAAAAAAGTTTGAACAAACCGTTAGTAGTCATTGGATGGCAATGGTCGGGTCCACCCAGACCAAGATCCGTTTATTTTTTTACAGACCCAGACCCAGACCTGCTGGGTCTAGCGGGTCCATGGGTCCTAACTGAGTCCTTAATGGGTCCTTCTTAGTTTTTAATTTTCATCACATTTTTTAATCTATGTAATTAAAAAATTTCGCACTAATATATATAGATCCTGCATCCATGGGTAAAGCATTATCTAAACAAATTTTTAAAAAGTAACTCATAAAATCTTAAAATGTTACAACTTAATAAGTTACAAGTCTTGGATGGAGTTACAATACTAACGAGTTCACAAAATTACAACTCATAAAACCTTAGACTTTAGATATAATTTTTTTTTAATATGTAAATGGGTCCGCGGGCCGGGTCTGACATATGTGGACCCGGGCCCAGACCCGAAACATGCTCTTCGGGACCCGGACCCGTTGGGTCTAAAATTTCTGGACCCAGACCCTTATAAATGGGTCGGGTCCTAGCGGGTCTGGGCGGGTCCAAGACCCATTGCCATCTTGCTATGGGTCATAACCCAACAAAAGTACTTATGACACATGAGTAGCCCATAGCAGAATCCCAACTTGTATTTCTGTTAATCTCCCTCTACAACTCTTCACAAGAAGAAGTTTCCAGAATACACAAGACTCCTCTTGTAATTCCTCTAATCTTCTAACCTCTCTGTTTCTTTCTCGGCTATTCAAGAAGCAGAAGAGAAAATCCTCAAGAATAATCCAGAAAGTTTAAAACTTTCCATACTTTCATCTATAAATACCAAAACCCCCATCTTCAATTCTCATCGAAACTAAAAACAAAACAATCATCAACCCTCAAAAAAAAAACCTGCAATTTCAAACCCAGAAAAAAAACAACCAAATCAATTCAATTCAACAATGTCGCTAATTCCAAGATTCTTCGAAAACAGAAGAAGCAACATCTTCGACCCATTCTCCCTTGATTTATGGGACCCATTTCAAGGTTTCCCCTTCAACGACAACTCTCAATCTCTCTCCTCTGCTCGCGAAACCGCAGCATTTGTGAATGCTCGAATGGACTGGAAAGAAACTCCAGAAGCCCATATTTTCAAAGCGGATCTACCCGGGTTGAAAAAGGAGGAAGTCAAAGTTGAAGTGGAAGATGGTAAAGTGCTCCAAGTCAGTGGAGAGAGAAACAGAGAACAAGAGGAGAAGAATGATAAGTGGCATAGAGTTGAGCGGAGTTCTGGAAAGTTCTTGAGAAGGTTTAGGTTACCCGAGAATGCGAAGATGGATGAGATTAAAGCGAATATGGAGAATGGTGTTTTAACTGTTACTGTTCCTAAAATGGAAGAGAAGAAGCCTCAGGTCAAGTCTATTGATATCTCCGCATAAATCGTACGTTCACGGCTGTTTCGAGCGTACAGTGTGATTTTCATTGTGGTTTATCGTCTGTGTAATGTTTTGGTTTATTTAATTAATGAGCTTATGTTAATTAGTGTATGATCGTCTTTGTTGTCTACTTGTAACTAAGGAGCTGATCAATGATGTAATAGAAGTGAGTTGTTTCTATTCGAAAGTAATTTTGTGCTCTTGTTAGTTGTTATAGACATTACATGCACGTATCGCATTTAGACAATCGTTAATTCGTCCCCTGTTTCCTTCTAGTTGTGAGCATTCACCAAGAGTTGTAAGACAACTCCATAGGCTGCTTAATTGACACCAACGAGTAAAATCTCTTTGTGCTTCATGACTCTACAGTAGCAAGAAAGTTTGCTGAACATTAGCAGGAGTAGAAAGTGTGCTAAATTATTAGCACGAGTAGAAACTGCTGTGGTAAAGAAATTGCAGCCTTCCAAATAAGAACTGGTCAATCTATGGGTATACCATGAAGTTATAAAGGTTCTACCCGTAAACCAACCTTCTAGAGCAAAATAAGCACAAGGAAAGAGTAATAGAGTAATAGACCGGACCAACTTAAATTGTACGGATATGGGACACGGACACGTAGATATGGGGGTACGTAAATTTTAAAAGTGAGGAAACGTCTAGTAAAACATTGGAAAATATAATATTTCACAATTTTGATAGTAGATTAGGCTATACTTTGAGAGATTTAAAGATATTGAAAGGAAAAAGTAAGCTTTTAGAGTGAAAATATTTATTTTAGTAATAAAACAATATGTCGTCTTGTTGCAAGCCACAATTTGTGTTTAAAAGAAAACTCAAGTTTCTGTCGGAAACGTAAAAGTGTCCGAAACGGGAAAACGTTGACTCATAGAAAGTTGATGACACAAAGAGACAAAGACATCACAAAGAGAGCTACCATTGAAGAGGAAAAATCACTCTCACTAGGTAAGAAAAAGTATTATTTAATGCATAATTGGAATAAACAAAAGAAACGCGAAAAGGAAAGGGTTTGGGGCTTACCACGACCAAAAATGGCTTGTGGCAGCCCCGAGGAAAGAAAATTACATCTGGAAGCAGAGGAGGGAAAAGAGACCGGCTAGAATTTTCTATGAGAATTAGTGACTTTTAATTATAGGAGGTTAAGTAGTGCTCCCCTTGATTTTTTGCAATGTGATATGCACACTTGACCACTGATATATGAGCTTTTATACTCCATTTGAAAACACTCTAAAAATTGATATTCTAGACATAAATTTTTAAAACGAATCTAACTCTATCTCTGCTTTTCAAATTGTTCAATGTTTTTGAGAGGTAACGGGTAAAAGGAGGGACAATGGGATTATATGAGATCAAGATATGTCATTGCAGTGATGCTTCAAGAAAAAAGAGTCCAAAATGTGTTTCTATGATAACTAGTATTTTTAATGATGTATTTATCAAATTTCTGAACAATTAATTCTAAAAAAAAAGTATGCAAGCAAATCCAACGATATCAGACATCACCAAATATAACCAATATTTTCTACGTGATATAAGTTATAACCAGTAAATTATGAAGTAGTCAATTGTTATACAATGCTTGAGCAACAAGAGAAAAGCCTTACAATTTATTTCATTTTGATGTTTCCGCAATTTGTTATCAAATCTTTTAATATATATACTTCATCCGTTCTAAAATAAATGAAATCCTTACCATTTTAGGTCGTTTCAAAATAAAGGAAACGTTACTTTAATTTATTTGGTATTTACTTCTCTCTATTTTTCTCCTCATCAGTCATCACATGGATCTCTCTTATTCTTTCTTTGTATCTCTCTCCTCATCACATGGATCCCTCATTAACCCTCCTTCTCTCTCACCCTCTGCCCTCCTCCTTCCTCCCAACTCAGCCACGAACGACACACCACCCTACCAACTCAGCCACGAACGACACACTAGTTGCAACTCAACCGCCCTTTTCCCAACTCTCCCACTCTGGCTCGAAAACACTCCTTCATCGCTCGTCGAACCACACACCACTTACAATAAGAATCGAAGACGAACCACACCAACCACAAACATTTCAGATCTGAATCGAAGGCGAACCGCACCAATAATGAAAATTGAAGACGAACCGCACCAAGCACGAACCGCAACGAGAATCGAAGACGAACCGCAACGAGAATTGAAGACGAACCGCACCAACCAAGCTCACTCAACGTTCCAGATCTGAATTTATTACCGTCGTTTTTGCTCTCTCCTCATCATGTTCATCAGCAACCACCATCACCACGCAACACCACGATAATTTCATTTCCATTTTTTTCGATTTTTAATTAGCAACCGCATCTTTTTTTCGATATTTTAATTTCGTTAGTTTCTCTCTGTAATTCGTTTTTTTTGTAATATATCATATTTTTGTAATTCTTTTTTAATTTGTATAATCTAATTCATTTTTAGTTTGTATAATATTTGTTATTCTTTAATTTAGTTTGCAAATCTGAATTTTTTCGAATTTTAATTTAATTTGTTAATGTTTACTTGCTGTAATTTCGTCTTTTTCTTTCGTTGCAACTAAAACCCATGGAAAAATGCTTGATTTTTGGTTTTGGTTGTTCACCCATGCTTGTGTGGCTGCAGACCTGCAGTGTAAGTTGAGCTTTTTTTTATTTTATGACCCCCCCCCCCAAATTGATCCGGTTTTGCAAGAAAACCGGATCAGTTAACTTGTTTTGCAAGAAAACCGGATCGGTTAATCAAGTTAACTGATCCGGTTTTCTTACAAATTCGGATCAGTTAGTGGTCAATTGATCCGGTTTTCTTGCAAATTCGGATCATTTAGTGGTCAACTGGTCCGGTTATGCACCGAATAAGTTGATTACTATTTGGCGCTTCGTGTCCACCGGCTCTGGACCAAAACCGGGTCTGTGAGTCCGGTTTTTACCGGATCCGATGGACTTTTTTCCCCCTTGTGTATTTAACGCATAATTGGAAGAAACAAAATAAACACGAAAAGGAAAGGGTTTGGGGCTTACCACAACCAAAAATGGCTTGTGGCAGCCCCGAGGAAAGAAAACTAGATATGGAAGCAGGGGAGGGAAAAGAGAGAGCGGCTAGGATTTTCTACGAGAATTAGTGACTTTTAATTATAGTAGGTTAAGTAGTTCTCCGTGTACAACTTTTTCATTTGCATGTTTCCTTTTTTGCAATCTGATATGCACCCTTAACCGTTGATATATGAACTTTTGTACTCCATTTGGAAATACTCTAAAAGATATTCTAAACATATTTATTAGAACAAATCTAACTCTATCTCTGCTTTTCAAATTGTTTAATGTTTTTGAGAGGTAAGGGGTAAAAGGAGGGACAATGGGATTATATGAGATCAAGATATGTTATTGCAATGATGCTTAAAGAAAAAGAGTCCAAATTGTGTACCTATGATAACTAGTATCTTTAATGATGTATTTATCAAATTTTTGAACAATTAATTCTAAAAAAAGTTATGCAATCAAATCTAACGATATCCGACATCACCAAATATAAACAATATTTTCTATGTGTTATAATTTATAACTAATAAACTAGTTGTTGCCCTTGGCGAAGCCTCGGGTCATTGCATATAATTCGCTGATTATTTTTTAATGAAATTAATTGAATTACATGCCCCCATATCAACGTATATATTTAGATTACACGTGACGACCTCCAGTACTTCATAACTTTCAATTAGTATTGAGTATCGGGTTCATAATAAATTAATTATTATACGGTTTTTTCACCAGGTACCCTTGTGGTTTTTCAAAATTCATGGGGTACCCTGTTTTTAAAAAAATGCACCAGATACCCTTACTATTTCAATAAAATTCACGAAATGCCCTTAATGACTAACGGTGTTAAGTTTTCGTTAGTCATTAACCATAATTCAACCCTCTAACCCTAATTAAACCCTAATTAACCCTAATTAAGTAACTAAACCTAATTAATAAACTAAACCTTAACTTATAACCCTACCCTAACCCCCCTAACTTGAAACCCTAACCCCACCCCTCCTACCACCCCTCCCACCACCCCCTCCCTCCCACCACCCCCCAGCCCCTCACTCCTTTCCCCCACCCCCGCGCAGCCCCCCTCCCTCCCCCACCCCCGTCGATTTCCCCCCCCTCGGTCGACTTCCGTCGATTTCCCCACCCCCGTTGATTTCCGTCAATTTCCTCCCCACCCCAGCCTATTTCCGTCTATTTCCCCCCACCCCCATGACGATTTCCTTCGAACTCCCCCACCCTCGTCGATTTCCGACGATTTCCCCCACCCCGCCTCGATTTCCGTCGATTTCTCCCCACCCCCCGTTGATTTTCGTCAATTTCCTCCCCACCCCAGTCGATTTCCCCCACCCCCGTTGATTTCCATCAATTTCCCCCCACCCCCATGACGATTTTCGAATTCCCCCTCCCGTCGATTTCCTTCGACTTCCCCCACCCCATCGATTTCGTGTGATGTGTGCGGTTGCTTGTGCGAATTTTCCACCACCTGTGTGGTTGCTTGTGCGAAGAGATAGAAGGGGAACCGTGTGAGGTTGAGGAGGGGTCATGGCGGGGTGGTCGAGGGAGGAGAGAGAAGGTAGATGGAGGGGGTGAGGAGGAAATCGACGAGGGGGTGGGGGCTACGGGGATGGGGAGGGGGAGGGGAATTCCACTAGGGTGGTGTGGGGGAGGGGGCCTGTCGGTGGGGTGGTGGGGAGGGGGGATGGGGTGGTGGGGGAGGGTTAGGGTTAGGGTTTATGGTTTAGGGGTTAGGGTTTAGGGGGTTAGGGTTAGGGGTTAATAATGGTAAATAAAACTAACTAAAAGTTGACACCATTAGTAATTAAGGGCATTTCATGCATTTTAATGAAATAGTAAGGGTACCTGGTGCATTTTTAAAAAAATAGGGGTACCCCATGAATTTTGTAAAACCACAGGGGTACCTGGTGAAAATGGGTCACTCTTTTAAGTCAAAATGAATCATTTTTAAAAAAGGAATAATTGTTTACCTTAAATGAGTCACTTGCATATAAGTAAAAGTGACATATTTAGGACAAAAGGTTACTCAGGTCTAAAGGGTACTTTTTTGTATTAAATATCACTCCTATATAAGTTTATAAGTGTCTATATATTTAAGACAAATACTTATCCACTGCATTAACTCGTATCATACAATGGATCGGTCCTTCAAGTAGTTGATTCGACACGATAAAGTTTGTAATATCATTTTTCAAGTCATAATTAAAGACATGTTCCATTTCCATTCCTACCTATAATTGATTGAAATTAACTACAATATATTTTTCTCAAATTTCTCCTTCAGATAGGTAATACCGTGTTTTTTATTTTGTAAAAGGCTAAGCATGAATTAAGTTTTGGTGGGGCCATTAGAAATTTTTATAATGCAGTAAAGTTGATTTGATATTTTATTATCACTATTATGATAAACGGAAACTTAATAGGTAATATAACTTATAACACGATGATAATATATTAATATATTACTCATTTACTTGATAGGTCAATTAATGTAGGAGTCCAATTTGTGTGTCAACTTAAGAAGCATAATTACTTCTACTTACAATAAAAAAATCAATATGAACTTGTAGATTAGTTGGTTATTGTATTTATATCTCAAAGGAGAGGTTGTGGGTTCGAGTCTTAACACACACATTTTTATTATTTAATTTGTCTCAATTGCTTGAGAGAGGGGAGAACATATGGCAGCATGACATTTGTTTACTTTGGGTTTTAGATATATATATATATTTTGAAGTAGTCAACTGTTATACAATGCTTGAGCAACAGGAGAAAAGCCTTACAATTTATTTCATTTTGATGTTTCCGCAATTTGTTATCAAATCTTTTAATTTATACTTCCTCCGTTCTAAAATAAGTGAAACACTTGCCATTTTAGGCCATTTCAAAATAAAGGACACGTTACTTTATTTGGCATTCATTTCTCTATATCTATCTCCTCATCACATGGATCCCTATTTTTCTTTCTTTGTATCTCTCTCCTCTCCTAAATCTTCATACCAAAGTCCTACGTTTCATTTAAAACTAGTATTTAGGCCCGGGCGATGCCCCGGGGTTTCTCTGTGCTACAATTTAGTAGTAGTTAAACAAGTCATCTCATACTCAATTAAAAAAGTCATATAATTCATTATATGGATTTCAAAAGTTTTTCATTCATATATCATCATTAATTTTGATTAAATAAGCAATAATAGTATGGTGGAGTGATAGTTGGATATCTTTCTTTCATATTTGAGGTTGTGGTTCGAATCTTCACGTTAATAATGCTTCTTTTTTACTATATGAGAAAGACGTGGATAGAATGTTACTATTAAATGAGGAATGGTGACACGTGGTACATATACGTTCTTAGGAACACTTTTTAATATATTTGTATACATAGATAGATAGATAGAATGGATGAAGCATATAATTTTAGACCCAAAAATAAGTTTGAACAAATCGTTAGTAGTCATTGGATAGCCCGTGGAAGTGCATTTCGATGGGTCATAGCCCAACTAAAGTACTTGTGACTTGTGAGTTATGACTTATGTGTATTTGTATTTCCGATAATCTCCCTCTAAAGCCTAAAGTCTAAAGTCTAAAGTCTAACCCCTTCAGACATAAGAAGTTTCCAGAATACACAAGACTCCTCTTGTAATTCCTCTAATCTTCTAACCTCTCTGTTTCTTTCTCGGCTATTCAAGAAGCAGAAGAGAAAATCCTCAAGAATAATCCAGAAAGTTTAAAACTTTCCATACTTTCATCTATAAATACCAAAACCCCCATTTTCAATTCTCATCGAAACTAAAAACAAAACAATCTTCAACCCTCAAAAAAAAAACCTGCAATTTCAAACCCAGAAAAAAAACAACCAAATCAATTCAATTCAACAATGTCGCTAATTCCAAGATTCTTTGAAAACAGAAGAAGCAACATCTTCGACCCATTCTCCCTTGATTTATGGGACCCATTTCAAGGTTTCCCCATCAACGACAACTCTCAATCTCTCTCCTCTGCTCGCGAAACCGCAGCATTTGTGAATGCTCGAATGGACTGGAAAGAAACTCCAGAAGCCCATATTTTCAAGGCGGATTTACCCGGGTTGAAGAAAGAGGAAGTCAAAGTTGAGGTTGAAGACGGGAAAGTGCTCCAAGTCAGCGGAGAGAGAAACAGAGAACAAGAGGAGAAGAATGATAAGTGGCATCGTGTTGAGCGGAGTTCTGGAAAGTTCTTAAGGAGGTTTAGGTTGCCGGAGAATGCGAAGATGGATGAGATTAAAGCGAATATGGAGAATGGTGTTTTAACTGTTATTGTTCCGAAGATGGAAGAGAAGAAGCCTCAGGTCAAGTCTATTGATATCTCCCCTTAAATCGTATGTTCACGGCTGTTTCAAGCGTACAGTGTGATTTTCATTGTGGTTTATCGTCTTTGTAATGTTTTGGTTTATTTAATTAATGAGCTTCTGTTAATTAGTGTATGATCGTCTTTGTTGTGTACTTGTAACTAAGGATGTTGAGATAATATTTAGGAAATATTGTATATATCTTTAGATATCCTAAAATATGTTAATATCTTTTACTTCCTATACTTATCTTTTCCTAAATTAGGAATATGATGTACTATATATATTGAACTTTGGAGAATGAGAAAAGGAGGCCATTAAGTTTATTTTGACATTCGACATCATCTTCTTCAGGTACTCCTTATCCTATAATATATTTTGTTAATTATGAACGATTTTCGTCGAAACACAGAAATTTTATTGCAGCTTTGACAGAAGCAAGAGTTCCTCGATCGTTTAAGGAAGCAATGACTCATGAAGGTTGGAGAGAAGCTATGGCAACTGAGATTCGAGCTTTAGAAGAACAGGGCACATGGATTTTGGAGACACTTCCGGTAGGGAAGAAAGCTCTCGGAAGTAAATGGGTTTATACAGAAAAAAGAGATGAAGAAGGAAAGTTACTCAGATTGAAAGCAAGACTCGTGTGTCTTGGAAATCATCAGGAGGAGGGAATTGACTATAATGAGACATTTGCACCTGTGGCGAAAATGTCTACTGTTCGTACGTTTTTAGCAGTTGCTGCTGTTAAAAATTGGGAGGTACATCAAATGGATGTTCATAACGCTTTCTTGCATGGTGATTTAGATGAAGAAATTTACATGAAAATTCCTCCAGGTTTTCATAAATTAATTCTGACAAAGTTTGCAGGATGAAGAAATCGTTGTATGGGTTGAAACAAGCACCTATGTGTTGGTTTGAGAAATTGTCCACCGCTTTGAAGAAATATGGTTTCAAACAATCATGTTCTGATTATTCTTTGTTCACTCTTTCAAAGGGTGGATTGCAGTTGAGCGTGTTGATTTATGTGGATGATATGATAATTGCAGGGAACAATATTTTTGCTATGGAAAGTTTTAAAGCATACTTGAGTGAATGTTTTAAAATGAAAGATTTAGGGGCCTTGAAATATTTTTTGGGCCTAGAAGTGGCTCGTAGCACACATGGTTTTTACGTTTGTCAACGTAAGTATGCCATGGATATTATTGCTGAAACAGGGTTGTTAGGAGCTAAGCCTGCCGATTTTCCGATGGAGCAGAATCATAAGTTAGCTTTGGCAGGGGGGAAAGAGTTTTCAGATGGTGAGAAATATCGGCGCTTGATTGGTCGCTTGATTTATTTGGCAGTCACACGGCCGGATTTGGCATACTCGGTGCATATTTTGTCCCAATTTATGCAATCTCCTAAAGAAGCACATTGGGAGGCAGCGTTGAGAGTAGTGAGATATTTGAAGAAGTGCCCGGGGCAAGGTATTCTTTTGAGATCAGATAGTGCCCTTCAATTGGAAGGATGGTGTGATTCAGATTGGGCGAGTTGTCCTTTGACTCGTAGATCGTTGACTGGTTGGTTTGTGTTGCTTGGTTTGTCTCCAGTGTCTTGGAAAACCAAAAAGCAACATACAGTTTCTCGTAGTTCAGCAGAGGCAGAATACAGGTCCATGGCAGCTTTGACTTGTGAGCTGAAATGGTTGAAGCAATTGCTTCGTGATTTGGGTGTGGAACATAAGCAAGGTATGAATATGTTTTGTGATAGTCAATCGGCTCTTCATATTGCAAACAATCCTGTTTTTCATGAGAGGACAAAACATATTGAAGCAGATTGTCACTTTATTCGTGATGCGATTAAAGCGGGAGTAATTCGACCATCTTATGTTTCCACAAGGATTCAATTGGCAGACATCTTTACAAAAGCCTTAGGGAAGGCACAATTTGAGTTTTTTCTTGACAAGATGAGCATTCGTGATTTACATGCTCCCTCTTGAGGGGGGATGTTGAGATAATATTTAGGAAATATTGTATATATCTTTAGATATCCTAAAATATGTTAATATCTTTTACTTCCTATACTTATCTTTTCCTAGATTAGGAATATGATGTAGTACTATATATATTGAACTTTGGAGAATGAGAAAAGGAGGCCATTAAGTTTATTTTGACAAAGGAGCTGATCAATGTAACTAAGGAGCTGATCAATGATGTAATAGAAGTGAGTTGTTTCTATTCGAAAGTAATTTTGTGCTCTTGTTAGTTGTTAGTTGTTAGTTGTTACAGTCCTTACATGCACGGATTGGGTTTAGACAATCGTTAATTCGTCCCCTGTTTCCTTCTAGTTGTGAGTATTTACCAAGAGTTGTAATAGAACTCCACGGGCTGCCCAATTGACACCAACGAGTAAAATTGCGTTGTTCTAGTAACAAGAAAGTGTGTTGAACTATTAGCCGGAGTGCAGCAGTAAAGAAATTGCAGGGTATACCATAAATTACAAAGGTTCTAGGCGTAAACCAACCTTCTAAGGCCAAATAAGCACGAGGAAAGAGCAATAGAGTAATAGATTAGACCAACTTACGAAAATGAAACGGTCCCTCCATTACCTAAGTTGCACGAATATGGGACACGGACAGATACAGGGACACGTAAATTCTAAAAGTGAGGAAACGCGAGGGGAAGCGTTAGAAAACATAATATTTTACAGTTTTAATAGTAGATTATGCTATACTTTGAGAGATTTAATGATATTGAAAGGAAAAAGTAAACTTTTAGGGAGAAAATATTTTTTTTAGTAACAAAAAACTATGTTGGTCTCGTTTTAATCCACTATTTATATTCAAAAGAAATCTCAAAATTTGTGAAAGTGTCCCAAAGTGTTGGGAACGTAAAAGTGTCTGAAACGGGGAAATGTTGACTCATAGAGAGTTGATGACACAAAGAGAGAGGAGATCCACCATTGAAGATGAAAAGTCACTCACTAAGTGAGAAAAAAATATTATATAATGCATAATTGGAAGAAACAAAAGAAACATGAAAAGGAAAGGGTTTGGGGCTTACCAGTTACCACAACCAAAAATGGCTTGTGGCAGCCCCCATGAAAAAAAACTAGATCTGGAAGCAGAGGAGGGGAAAAGAGAGAGCGAGAAGGATTTTCTATGAGAATTAGTGACTTTTAATTATAGTAGGTTAAGTAGTGCTCCGTGTACAACTTTTCATTTGCATGTTTCCTTAAATTTTTGGCAATCTGATATGCACCCTTGACCATTGATGTATGAACTTTTGTACTCCATTTGGAAATACTGTAAAAATTGATACTTTGTATTTCTAAACATATTTATTAAAACAAATCTAACTCTATCTCTGTTTTTTAAATTGTTGAATGTTTTTGAGAGGTAGGGGGTAAAAGGAGGGACAATGGAATTATATGAGATCAAGATATGTCATTGCAGTGATGCTTCAAGAAAAAGAGTCCAAAATGTGTACCTATGATAACTAATATTTTTAATGATGTATTTATCAATTTTTAGAACAATTAATTCTAAAAAAAATTATGCAAACAAATCTAACGATATCCGACATCACCAAAACAACCAATATTTTCTACGTGTTATAAGTTACAACCAATAAATTCTGGAGTAGTCAACTGTTATACAATACTTGAGCATCAGAAGAAAAGCCTTACCATTTATTTCATTTTGATGTTTCCGCAATTTGTTATCAAATCTTTTAATATATACTTCCTCCGTTCTAAAATAAGTGAAACACTTATCATTTTAGGCCGTTTCAAAATAAAGGAAACGTTACTTTATTTAGTATTCACTTCTCTCTATCTCTCTCTCCTCATCACATGGATCCCTTTTTTTCTTTCTTTGTATCTCTCTCCTCTCCTAAATCTTCGTACCAAAATCCTACATTAAAAATAGAACGGAGGAAACATATAACTATATAAGGACCCAAAAATAAGTTTGAACAAACAGTTAGTAGTCATTGGTAGGGGTGCTAATCGAGCGAGTCGATCGCGAGCAGGGCCTTGCTCGACTCGACTCGAAAACTCGCAAACCCTGCTCGACTCGAAAACTCGTTAAGCTCGCCAAACTTTTGCTCGACTCGTGTTTGTTAATTTTTTTAAAGATCGACTCGAAACTCGACTTGACTTGAGCTCGATTAGCTCGACTCGACTGCTCGGTTTGCTCGACTCGAGTTCAGTTTGCTCGTTTAGCTCGACTTGCTCGTTTTGCTCGTTGGCTCAACTCGATTAGATAATGTAAACTTAGTTTTAAATAAATTTTCTTTTTTTTAGAGGAAAAACATTAGAATTAACACAACAATTACCAAAACATTCCTCCATGCCTCCATTTGAACATTTTAAACAAACAAATGATAAAAATTATCTCTAACACAATAATATGATCCAAAATGCCAAAGATATGAATACATAACTCTTATGCAACAAACCTATTACAAGACAATCTCAAAACTTCTAAACATTTCTTCTACAAGTTGTTGCTTCAATCTTCTCCAAAAGTCCAAAGAACCTACAAATATTCATGTACCAAATAATTAGCAAAAATTAAAAATAAAACTAACAAGTATTATAAATAAAAATAAAAAATTAAAAATAAAGCTACCAAGTATTTAACTTTTATGAACAGCGAGGAGGGGAAAATAATAAACGAAATGCTAGCAATGAAGATACCTCACTGTAAACGAGCATCAAAATCTTTGCTCATGTGTAATCGAGCATCAAAATCTTTGCTCATGTGTAATCGAGCATGCTCATAACAATGTAACAACAAAACTTCAAAAGGCAAAATCAATTTTTATCAATCAACAACAACAATACATTTAATAGTCAACAATATTAATCAACAAACGAAATCAACAACAATACAAATTACCAAGCCCAAAACAAAAATTATATGAAATTATAAATCGAAATTAACAAATAAAATCTGCCTAGAACAACGAAATTAATCAACAAAAAAAAACTAAAACTGAACTCAAAACAACCGAAAAGAAAAAAAAAATAGAAAAAGGATGAGAACTTGTCGAATATGATATATCTGCCGGAAAATACTTGTAGTCTGCCAGAAAAATACATGAAAATTGCCGGTAATTAAACACCCTTTAGTTGCCGCCTTGAGACGCTGTCTTGAGTTGCCGGAAAAAACCCCAAAATCTGTCGTCTTTAGCTACTGGGAATGGGGATGCTTGAGGAATAGGGATGTTTGAAGTGAGAGAGAATACGCAAATTAGATGGTAGACACGGGTCTACCATGAGAATGGTGTGTATGGTACAAAATGGTATCGTTTTGTTATTCCAATTAACCTTTGCAATTTTAGATTGAATATTTGTGGGACCCACCTCAATTTTTCTTTCCTCGACTTTTTCACCCAATGTACGTTGCAAATCAATAAACATCCAGTTTATTACAATGAACATTGTAGTATAATGAACACACGCTATTGCTGATTGAACATTTGCAATTTCGGAATGAACATTTATGAAAAATTTAGTGTAATAAACACATTCTTTCTGTTGAATGAACAATTACAAATTTGGATTGAACATTTTCAACTTATTCCAAAATTCGATATGTTTACGAATTTTCAAAATTCAAAATTGCCGCTAATTTTCAAATTTCAAAATATGTTTCAAACAAACTATTGTTCATTTCTCACTTCATTCAACCTACTGTTGATTCAAATTGTTAGTTTGTTCATCAAAGTTCTTCAAAATGTTCATTCAAATTACTTATATGTTCATTGTCATGAATATTTATGTTGTCATTATTATTTGTAATGTACAAATATGATTCTGCAATGAACAATATACTATCTATAATGAATAACCTAAGTGAATAGTTATATAATTATCGAAAAATAAGTAATTACAAAAGATGGTAAATTCAAAATGTAGTATGTACCCAAAGGTAGAAATATAACCAAAATAATACAGTATGTCCCATATGAACACCATGGTCTTACAAAAGAACATTTATTGCTAAATAAACACTATTGAGTTCATTAAGAAGATATTCTTGCTTCTAAACTTCCTCCCATTTCCGATTGATTTGATTTGTGAGATTTCGACACCATAACGTATCATTAGTTGTCTGAACTAGTCGAATTGAACTGATACAAGAAAGAAAAGATCAGTATTTAAAACAATAGACATAATCTTTCAAACATACAATGAACAAATGAACATGCTCCCCGACACACAATAAATATATATGACCAAATATAACGAGCATGTGACTAAAATGATTTTAGTGAATACATGTTAGTAATACAATGAACATTGGCCTAAAAATGTGCAAATTGTACTTGTAAATAGTACAATAAACATCATATAATCATACAAAGAATATTTGAACAAATATCAAACATTTGTAGACAAAATATATATGATAATTAACCCATCATTAATTCATATCATTTTATTGAATATATTACAAACACATAATGAACATATGACTGAAATACAACGAACATCTGATCAACATGTGTTTCAGCGAACATATGCTAATAGGACAATGAACATATGTCATAATTCATGTTATTAATGCAATTAATATGTGTCAAACACACAATGAACATATGAACAAATGTACCAACATCTGAACAAACACATAATAAACATATGGCTAAATATAATAAACATATGACCAACACGAATTCAATGAGTACATTTTAATAATACAACGAACATATATTTACAGTATAATGAACATTACCTGGTTTTTGTTGCCTTTTTTCCTGATGTCGAACTCGTTCATCTCCTTCATTCATTGGGCTCTCTCCTTCGTTCATTGGGACATCAATTGCAAGGTTGTTTTTATTTTTTCACAAACCACCATCAAGATTTTCACCAGAAAAGAGGAAAAAATAAGAAACGAAAGTGCAAAATGTAAAAAAATGTTTCTTTTCTAATCAAATGCATAGATCTAATATCTTATGTTGACGATTTTGTTTTGCAACTCGTGTTCGTCTTCATGTACGAAAATTGTGCAAGAAAATGAAGAATTTGAAGAGTTTGATGAGATAGGTTAGAGAGATGTTGGAGGATTTTTTGAAGAAAAGAGAGAAAGTCTCTGAAATTTGTGTGGGAAAATGAAAGTAATAAATTCAAAAATAAGTTTTATGTTTTTCGGTGTTCATAGGAGATTCAAAAATCTGTTCATTGGCTTCGCAATTTATTTAATAAACGTGTGTTTTATGTTGTTTTGGGTTGCGTTTTGACCCGTGTCTACCATTCTCCTAGTAGACACGAGTCCACCATCTACTAACTGGAGAGAATAAGAAACGGTTGGGGGCTTGGGGGAATGGTGCTTGACTCAAGTCAAGTGTAGGGTTTTCCCCCTAAATCTATCCCCTTTCATATCAAGAAAATTTTTTTTTTTTTTAATTTCTTTTTTCATATTACTACTTACTAGTTTATGAATATGACCATGGATCATGAGGTAAATTTTTTTGATGGGCTTATTGACTTGGTCCATATATTTTTTTAAATCAAATTTTTAATAAACTTTTTATATCAAATATAATATGAAAAAAATTATCGAGCTGCTCGCGAGCTTATAGAGTCGATCAGGGTCATGCTCAACTCGTGCTCGTTAAGCTTTCGAGTCGAGTCGAGCCAACTCGGGTCGAGTTTTGACCGAGCGTTGACCGAGTCGAGCTCGAGTTGCTCGCGAGCTGCTCGACTCGATTAGCACCCGTAGTCATTGGATAGGCCGTGGAAGTGCATTTCGATGGGTCATAGCCCAACAAAAGTACTTATGACTTATGTGTAGCCCATAGCAGATGCCCAACTTGTATTTCTGATAATCTCCCTCTAACCCTTCAGAAAAAGAAGTTTCCAGAATACACAAGATTCTCTTGAAAATTGAAATTCCTGTAATCTTCTATCCTCCCTGTTTCTTTCTCGGCTGTTCGAGAAAGAGAAATCCTCAAGAATAATCCAGAAAGTTCAAAACTTTCCATACTTTCATCTATAAATACCAAATTCCCCATCTTCCATTCTCATCGAAACTAACAACAAAACAATCATCATCTCTCAAAAAAAGAAAACCTGCAATTTCAAACCCAGAAAAAACAACCAAATCAATTCAACAATGTCGCTAATTCCAAGAATCTTCGAAAACCGAAGAAGCAACATCTTCGACCCATTCTCTCTTGATTTATGGGACCCATTTCAAGGTTTCCCCTTCAACGACAACTCTCAATCTCTCTCCTCTGCTCGCGAAACCGCAGCATTTGTGAATGCTCGAATGGACTGGAAAGAAACTCCAGAAGCCCATATTTTCAAGGCGGATTTACCCGGGTTGAAGAAAGAGGAAGTCAAAGTTGAGGTTGAAGACGGGAAAGTGCTCCAAGTCAGCGGAGAGAGAAGCAGAGAACAAGAGGAGAAGAATGATAAGTGGCATAGAGTTGAGCGGAGTTCTGGAAAGTTCTTAAGAAGGTTTAGGTTGCCGGAGAATGCGAAGATGGATGAGATTAAAGCGAATATGGAGAATGGTGTTTTAACTGTTACTGTTCCTAAAATGGAAGAGAAGAAGCCTCAGGTCAAGTCTATTGATATCTCTGCTTAAAATTATGCATATATGTGTTTTAATGTATGATGTTATATCAAATTATCAATGCTGGATTATGTACTGTTGTCTTGTGTGTGAGTTGCAAAGAAGTGTGTCCGTAAATTTGTATGAAGTTAAGTATCAAATATCTATGGAATAATCAATAATATAAGTTTTTTTTTTTTTGATAAATTGGTATCTTGTTTGATTTCTTTGTTATTTACCAAATTGCATTACTGAAAAAACGCGTGATTTACTTGCCATTACTACCTTTTGTTACTCTATCTGGTGTGTTCTCTTCGCCTAAATTGAATATATTAAACGTGATTGACTCGTATTAGAAAATAAGTGTTGTGCTAGACCTGATCAAACTTGATCAGACCTGATATGAATTTATCGTACTTGAAATTTAATTTTTGGGGTGAAAAAAACACTATGGTGGCTGTGATTTGTTCTTATTCCTCCACTCCAAAATTAATACTCGCTACCAAATGCGAAATGCACGATTAGAGTACTAGATCAACATGATTAGCTACATACAGTAGCTTATAACAGAATTCCAAAGCACATTTGATTATTCTAAAAATATCTTCGTCCATGAAGTCTTACATAAGCAATATGGTGGCTGTGGTTTGTTCTTATTATTGAGGATTTATCTCGTTCTCTCGACTCTCAGAGTACTTAAAATCAAAGGACTAAATTTTCTTTAGTAACATGATAATGGTGTAGTGTTCAGCAGGTTCTCCATTAGCTAAATGCTGAAATGTAAGCTTGTTGAATTTCTCATACAATAAGTCTAAAATGTCTTCTCCAAAATGACGCGAAATCAAGGATTCGGAGAAGGATCTCATGAATTTGCCTATGACTTCGGCTCTTTCCCAATTGTCCTTAATTTCATTAGCAACGTGATGCGCAATTGTACTCGTATTCTCAATTTCAAATGAACCTTCGTTTTTTAGTATGCTTCCAATTTCCTCTTTGCAAGGGCCATAATATGGGAAATTGAAGGCGTCTAGTTTCTCTTCCTTGATCAATCCCTGATGATAAGCAAAAAAAACCAACAATTAGTTATAAATTCTTCCAGAAAGCAAAATGAATTTGCAACACTTTCTGTGTAATGGATTATACCTGAGAAACAAGACAAGTGATGGCTTGAGCAAAGATTTTGAGTTCCCATGGCTGCCAAGTTGCCGCATTCGAGTCCGATGGCCGACCTCGGAATGTCAAGAGCATACGACCCTTGGATAATACTTCTTCAGAACGACACTTGAGGAATAGGGTGAAGTCTTGTTCGAATTGAGCTAAGTAAGCTTTTGCAACAATATTAGGACTTGTCTCGGATATGTAAATGTTCCCCTTGTTTATTGGTATACCTTCTTCAATATAGAGCTCTGATGGTGCCTTCACATGTCAATCATATTTCTCAGGCATATTAAAGCAATGTCAAAATTAATTAGGATTTTTTGATGGGAATAATCCCACCTTTGGGCGATCTCTCCAAAACAGTCCCACCTTTCATAAAATTGAGAAAAATCCCACCTTTGTTGGACATTTGTCAAAAACGGACCCTTACCTGTTGGTAACCTGCAAACGCAGGTTTTCTCTTTTCTCCCTCCTTTACTTCTTCTCCTCCACAACTACCACCAGTCCTCACTCCCCCTCCCCCTCCCTCCACCGGCCCTCACTCCCTCCACCCCACCCCACCCCAGCCCCAACCCCCCCAAAACCCCACCCCCCCCCCCCTCCCCTCCGCCGCTCTCCCCGACACCTCTCCTCTCTCACACCGGCGTTTCCTTGGGAAAAGGTACAAAAATGGTTCGAAAATTTCGAGCCTCCAAACCCGAGGTTAGAATCTTCAAGTTTCAAGCCAAAATCGGAGCTCAAAATATTCAAAAATGGAGGTTTGAGGTTAGAGAGAAAGAATTCGAGTCTGGGGAGAGAGAAATCGCGGGGAGAGAGAGAAATCGCGGGGGAGAGAGAGAAATCGCGGGGAGGGGGGGGGGGAGAGAGAGAAATCGCGAGAGGGAGTGGGGCCGGGGAAATCGCGGGGAGGGGGGGGGGAAATGCGGGGGGGGGTAGGGGTGGGGGGTGCGGGGAGGGGGGGGAAATCACGGGCATCGAGGGGAGGGGTGGGGGAAATCGCGGGGGGAGGGGTAGGGGTGGGGGTGCGGCGGGGATGGGGTGGGGAAATCACTAGTGTCGAGGGGAGGGGGTGGGAGTGGGGGTGGGGGCGCTGGGTGGGGTGGGTCTGGCTTGCGGCGGTGGAGGGAGGTGGAGGGGGTGGAGGGGAGGGAGTTTGCGGGGAGGGGGTTTGCGGGGATGGGGTAGGGACCAAGGTGGGGGTAGGGGCGGGTGGGCTGCAAGGTGGGGTGGTGGGGCCGATCGGGGGTGGGGTGGGGAGGGAGGGTTTTTTTTAAAAAATAAAACATAAATCACCTTTTGAACAAGTGACTGGTAAAAAGGTCCGTTTTTGACAAATGTCCAACAAAGGTGGTATTTTTCTCAATTTTATGAAAGGTGGGACTGTTTTGGAGAGATCGCCCAAAGGTGGGATTATTCCCATCAAAAAATCCAATTAATTATTCATACTATCTATGCCCTTCATTTTTTAATTGTTACGCTTTTTTTGTCCGTTTTTATATAATTGTTTCACTTTCACTTTTTCTTTATATGGTAAGTTATCACATCAATTTTTACATTTCTACCTCATGTATTCATTTTATTAATCCACTTAAAACCTTCTTGTCTATCTTATTTTTCTCTCTGCTACCTTATTTTTGTTGCTTCTTTTACATTTTTCAAAACCAAACGTTCTTTTTTTTCCACATAATCACTTTGGTTCTCCCCAAAATGAACTGTAACAATTAAATGAAAACGGAGGGAGTATTATGTTCAACACTTCGAGGGTCTGTTTTGGGGAAAATATTTTTCATGAAAAAAAGC
Organism: Beta corolliflora; assembly: GCA_947648045.1. Taxonomy (NCBI): domain Eukaryota; kingdom Viridiplantae; phylum Streptophyta; class Magnoliopsida; order Caryophyllales; family Amaranthaceae; genus Beta; species Beta corolliflora. Next base: position 108,456 of record CANSZD010002854.1, read on the forward strand.
TTTTTCCCGAAAGGTATTTTTCGTTGGAAAATAGTCTTCCTTTGTTCGGTGTGATACGAAACTACTAAAGGAGAAAATGGATCGGAATGAGAGACTGAAGCAAAATGGTTTCCTTAAATTTTAGAGGAAAATGTTTAACAAAGGAATGAATACTTTTTTCTACCTTAATTTTGCTAAATTCCTTGTCCAATCAAACAACGGAAAGTGAGAAAAGTAGCATGTAGGTAAAATGTTTTCTTCTAAATGGAGCTTTAACGCCATGGGGTTTTTTATTAGATCCAAGTGAGGACAGAAAATGAGAAAAGTAGCACGCGTGTAGAATGTTTTTCTCTAAAACAAACAGAGCTTTAACGTCACAGTGTTTTTTTTATAATATCCAAGTGATGGTGCATCTTCGAGTGAAAAAAAATTAAGGCAAACGAATTGTTTGGATCAGATATCAGTTCGAGTCAAATCAATTAATTAAAAAATTCTAAACAAATAAGTCATTTTTGCCACTAAGTATTTTTTAAAGTAAGGGGAAACTTTGATAAGTTGAGGCAATTTGTCCAGGGTGAGAATTGATTTCAAAACTTTTTGAATCGAGAGGAAAGCTCGAATCACTAGGTTATCCCTCACTCTCTTTGCCAATATGAATTTTAGGTATATATGAGTATCGGAAAAAATACGATCTGATTTAGCCAGGTAAAGATTTAACTAGACTAAAATAAAAGAACAAACCTGAGATAGCCAGTGAAGTGTATAATTTGCATGAACAAAATGCAAAGAATTCCTAGGAAAAAGTCTGCCATAGTAAGATCCAGGCAGTGGCGGAACTATTTGTGGTCATAGTTGGTCACGTGACCAACTATTATTTTGGAAAAAAAATTAAAACTCTCTCTCTCTCCTTCACTGACCAAAAAAAAAAAACAAACGCTGACCAAAAGAAAAAACAAACACTGCCCCATTCTCTCTCTCACGTCTCTTCCTCTTCCTCTCTCCTTCAACCTCAAGTTGTTAACTAAAATTCTTGAATTTTGTTTACCTGAATCTCCTTTTTCTTTCAAATCTTCAACTAAAATTATCATCTCACCTTGATCTACTGGTTGATACCCGTTTTTCATTTTTCAGAGATAAAAAAATTATCATTCAAAACCCTAGAATTTGGGGAAAAACTCGTGTGTTACCGGTGTTGGTGTCGTAACTATGGTGATTGGTGAAACTCGGCGAAATTCTTCTTCTTCGAATCGTCCTCTTGAATCTCCTATTTTTCGCAGGTTAGGCTTTTCATTTTTACGTAATTTTTTTGAAATTATATGATTTTGAGTCGAGAATTCTTGGATTTGTTGTTAAATTGATTGATTTGGTTCTTGATTTTAGTGAATGAATTGGAGGCCTTGTCAAAATTTCGAGTTTCATGGATTTAGGGTTCTCGCTTTTGCATTAGATTTTCGTTGATTTTTCGCTCAATTAATGCTTCAATTTGTTGTATTTGAAGTTTGGTTTGGTTATTCGAAAGAAAAATCTTCGAAATTTCACAACTATTCTATCGAAAAATTCATCTCTTTTCACTTCAATTCATAAACCCTAACTCTAGAGTTTTAGCTTCAATCCGATTTCTACTCCACACATGAGGTTATACTCGAGCTTCGATTTCCCCAATTCGGCAGCCATGGTTGACGCCATTGATAAGAAGTCGAAGAAACTTGCGCCACCGAAGAAGACATTTGCACTCTCTTAGAGGTATTTTGTCTCTCCTATCTCTTTACATATAATTCTATTTTGAATGTTATTTTCCTTTTCATTATTTTGTTCCTTTTTTAGTTGTTGATTATGATGAAAATTAGGTATTCAAAGAACAACGGTGAGAGAAATTGTGCAATTTTCGAAGTGAAGATTGATTGGCGGTTGTTAGTGAAGACAAAAACGGGATTACTAGTCCTAGGGAGTATCAAATGTTATGGTGTCATTTGGCTTGTCGTCAACCCTTGATTCGGAATGTTGGTCATGAGGATCAACCTCGCGGTTAGTTTTACGTCGTATTTTTGATCCGTCTCTTGCTTATAATTCTATACTTTGTTGTTTGCTATCCTTTTCCGATGATTTTTGGCCTTTTCATGTTGTGGCTATGCTCTGATATTGGGAGCATTTTGTGATTTTTGTTGATACATCAATAGTTTGATGCGATTATTTGTGGAGATAAAGTGATTTCACTCGGAATCGTGTACATTGCAAGTTTAGAGCAATTGTAACTAGCATATGGTGCTAGCCTTGGTTCTGCAATTGCAAGTTAAGTTGTTTTTTTTCTTTTAGCTGAATTCATGTCGTACCCATTTTTTAATTTTAATTTTGACGTTTTCCATCCCTGTACCCGTCCGGCCGTCCCTATATCCGTTTTTGTGCTACCTTGAGTGTGACCAACTATTCCCAGATTCCTGGATCCGCCACTGGATCCAGGAGTAGACATTAAAAAGCACAAAGGCACACCATCTTTTTTTTTTAATTCCTCCATATTCAGCAAATCTTTAAACAGTAAGCTGAAATCATTTGAAGGAAGATCATTCAAGTAAATAATAATTTCAGGCATTTCACCATTTTCATCCCACTTTAATTCCTTGCATTTTTTTCCTACATTTTCTATCACCAATGCTACTAAAGCCAACGGAACTGGGCCCACTCCACAGCCCAAATCAGCCACTTTAAGAGCTTCACTTGGGCTTCCGACATCTGATATGAGAGATTGAATTCCACTTTCTAGCAAAGATTGGCCCATTAAACTCACTCCTTTCTGTTGCAACAAGTTAATAAAGTTTTAAGAGGTTATATTAGTTTTCATAAGAATTTTATGTGAAGGAAAAAGGGTAAGTTTTTGTTTTACCTGTACGAAAGAATTCTGAGAATAGCTAAGTTCTCCATCACCTTCATTCATGTGAAGAAATTCTTGTAGTTCCATTTTTCTTCTCTCTCTATTTTTTTTAGCCCACTTCAATTATTTTGAAGTATTGTAGCTTTGTTCAGCTAGAACTTCATCATTCATAATTTATATCGACTATTTTCTGCTGCTACGTGTCACACAACAAAAGGAGAGATGTTGGAAAAAAAAAATCAACTAACAGATTCTTCATCCGTATCTTGGTTGATCCGCTTCCCATTTCGCAGCGACATAAATGAGATTCGATCCTGAAATCTATCACCGCTATAAAGACTTTTATCAATTAAGCTTAAATGGCATCCATGAAAATCAAAAATTATAGTTGTGCAATATGTTTTCACAATTTATATTTCTAGATAAAAAATGTCACGTGAATCTTATTAGATATGTCACAATTGTATATTTAAAGTACGAACTTTTGTAATTATTATTAGTATGTATATCTTGAGTAAATGACTATCAATGGACAGAAGGATGTATATCTTGAGTGATACAACGAATTATTTATAAACAATCAAACAATTTTAAAATATTTATTTATTAAATTTAATTCCCCAATTCCTCCACCTTTATTAGGTTGCGAATTGCGATAGAGTTACATTATCAGATAGCATATTCATTACTAACTTTCTAAGCACGCGATGCGTGGGACAGCAATTTTTTCATTGTGATATTTCATAATATCGAGTAACTAGTTTTATATGCACGCAATACATGCAACGACAACTTGTTATAGCAGTTTAAGTTGATAGTTTTTTTTCCAATAAAAGCTCTGTTTTGTTCAACTTATTATAAGTTATTTTCAGCATAAATAAGTTCGGATCGGATTAGTGCAGATAAGCAAAGATAAGTAGAATAGAGCGGAACCAAAGTAGTTACAGAAAGCATGCACTTCTAATTAATATATTAAACATAGTAGTAAAAAATGTCCATAAGAATATTGCATAATCACCTCTTTTGTCAAGTTTATCTAATTTGATTAGCATATTAATTCATAATTACAAATATATTTTTGTCTTTATTTATCCGTGGAAATCAAATTAAAAAAAAAGAATATTTCTATTCAATTTTTTTGCTTTTTTTAATCCCAAATTTGATTTAAATTTATGTTCTCCATAATTACAAAGGTTACCTTCATATCTAGCTTTGTGCTTTTCTTTTGTCTTCTTTTGAATTTTGATTTAGTTGTGAACTATTTTAAATGCTAACTCTAATTTATCTATCATATATAGTCTCATAGATAGTATAGCTAAAACTTCAAATGTAGTACGTACGTTGTCTTGATCTGACCTTATTATCCTCTATGTAATTGACTTATACAAATTGAAATTATATAAACCTATTAAAATGATAATTTCTTTACATGACTATAATGTTGTGGAAGTATATATTGCAGAATTTTTTATTTTGACAATTTTTCCTTTTGATATTCTTAAATGAATTTGTTATCTTTGTTTTTTTTATGAACTTTTTTTGTCATTCCTTTTTTAAACCTAAAATTTTTAAGTTATTCTAATTTTAATTTTTTAAAAGTGGCAAATATTTTGATTGATTGATTATCCGTTATTATTTTAAAAATTTTAACAAAATTGATGTAATTAAAAAAGGGTATTATAGTCATTTAATAGGAGGACACTATGCCTCCCCCCTTCACTTATATAATAGAGATAAATGAAATCTTTCGAGATATGGATGCAAAAAGAAAACAATCAAAGGATCTTCCTATATTTGAGAAGTTAGAAGAATTAAAGATAAGTGGGGTCTTCCCTCTCTTTGCATCCAAGCCCAAACAAACAAGTTGGTGATTTGAACGATCGAACCCACATGATTTTTGTATTTTTTGGGGACTTTTTTGGGAATCCCTTAGTTAGAAGAATTTTTTCGACTTACGTTCGTATAAGGGTCATTCACCCGTATGAGCCCAATAACCCCAACCCCTCTCCTCCCCTCACGGAATATCAAATTTTTGCTTCTACCATTTTTTGAACATTGGTCTTCCATGTGGGAAATAGAAACCATACCATTTGACCCAAAAGTCCTTGGTATTGAACCCACAAGAATTGGGAGTACAAAATTCTACATGTTCCTGCTAGTATACGCAAGTCAAATTGTATAATCATATCTATTGTAGGAAGGGTATATAAAAAAGGATACGTAGGCAAATTATTGTACCTCAAAAAACAAAAGCCAAATTGTATAATCATTTATATTATAGTAAGGGTAAAACTAGCCACTTCATTTTCTTTTCTGATTCTGGAAAAACATTATGGAGTGGTGCTTTTGTATGTGTTAGCCACTCCATTTTCTTTTCTTGTTTTGGGAAAACATTATGGAGTGGTGCTTTTGAATATGTATGTAACGTTTTATATATTGACTACCACTTAAATTTGTCTCTTTAAAAAGAAAAAAATACAGCATTAAATATAACAAATACTACCTCCGTTTCACAATACATGCATCATTTCTTATTTAGGTACTATTCATTAAGCAACTTTGACAATTTTTTCTCACCATTACGTAAGAAAAATTATAGTCAAGTGAGATTTTGTTAAATTCGTCTCAATGCGATGATTTCAAATATCAACTTTTTATAATTTTTACTTATACACAATTAAAGATATTAATGTCCAAAGAAGAGTATTGGATTGCGTGAAAAAGTAAACGGTGCATGTATTATGAAACAGAGGAAGTATACAATTATAAAGAAAACAAAATATGCAATTTTTCACAAGATAAAGAAAAAGTAATTCCCCCCCTCCTTTTTCCACTTACAAAAACTCAAGCTTCCTTTGAGCTAGATTAGGATTGTCACATTCTTTTTATGTTGGTAAGCCCCAATTTTTCTAACTTTTGTTTAGTTTTATTTACTAATTTGGTTATTACTCCCTCCGTAGCTAAATACTTTACCCACTTTTTTACACATTTGTCAATGCATTTCTTGAACCTTATAACAATTAGTAAAGTACTCATTGGGACGAATCAAACAAGACCCTACATGACTATATATTTTCTTATATATTGAAAAAAAATTAAAAGATTATCTATAATCGTGAATAGTGTCAAGATTTTAGAGTAGGTAAATAAAAAAATACGAGAGGGAGTATTTATGAATAATGCTCAAGATCTCCCTTTTTTGAGAGTTTTCAAATTTCGGGGTTCTTTATCTCCTTATTGAGAGCTAGGGGTTGGAGTTCCTTCTATTTCATTGCAAGAATTTAGGGTTTGATTTCCATGGATTCTTCAAAGGATAAAATTCACTTATTGTTTGTTATACAATTTTGCAAGCAGTGTTGAATGAGCTAGTTTTGCGTGGACATATGATATAGTGACCCTTTTTTCATATAGTCACCTTTACAATCTAATACTTCCACCGTTTTTATTTAGATGCTAATTAAAGAAAGTGGGGAGTTTTTAAGAAAGGTAGAGAGAGAAAGTGGAGGACCATCACTTTTTTGAATAAAAAAATATTTGTTAAGGAAAAAGTATGAGTATTTTAAAGGAGAAAGTGGGGACCACCAACTTTTTAATAGTATTTTAAAATCTTTAGGGTAAAAAATGATCCATTTATCGGTATGTAGCAAGTAATATGACATTTCCATTTTGGGAAAGTGTAGCAAGTATTTAAAAATGGAGGAAGTATACCATTATCTCATATAATGACAGTTTTTTTTATAGTCACCATTTCTTACACTAGTTTATTATAATGAAAGTTACACTAAATATAGTAACCTGTTTTCTCACATAGTAACCATTACAATCTATAACTACTCTTCTTTTTATATCTAGTGTTTTTTAACATAAGTGACCTTTTTTTCCATAAACCATATGTACTAGCATTAGGTCCACACTAAATTTAGTGTGGACTAGGTCCATATAATAAGTTTTTTACATAAATAGTATGCTACATCGTCATAGTTGATTCATCGTTATCATAGTTACAAAAAGAAAAACTAATAGGTTATATTGTGCTTTTTTATCCAATATCTACTATATATAGATGTGGTAGATATGAATGTTTTTTAAAAAGTTGTAGATATGACTTAAATAATGAAGATTTATCTCTTTCCTCGTGAAAATCGTAATAACCTAATAAGGTAACATATCAACGACGAAAGCAAACCAAAGATACATATAAGAGATATTTGCAAGTAGTAAAGTCAATATCAAACGTTTATTTGTACTCAATGTAAGAATTATTGAGAAACAGTGAGAGTAATTTAACTCTTTCTTTAAAGTGGACAACTTTATATAGTCATATTTTCCTCTATTTCATTTCAATCGCAACATTTAGCTTTCACACTCTCCACCACACAAATTTAGCTATCTATCTGTAAATATTATAAAATTTTATATTTTGAAATATGCATTGAGATAAATACAAGAACATCTTATACTAATATTATAGCACAAAAATTAGGTTGCAACTAAAAAACAATCAAGCAAGTATGTTTGTTTCATAAGAAGAAATTTAGCAAAAACAAATAAAGTAAGACTATGTTCTTCTCAACCTATTTAATTAAGTTAAAGCAAAAATAAGCCGAGTTCAAGAAATATAAGTTTGATTGTGCAAAAATAAATTATGGAGAAATAACACATTGGCGCTAATAAACTGTGATACCATTTGTTGGACGCCATTTACATAAGATATTACCAATTAAGTTCAATGACATGACATCCACACCTATACAAAGTTAGTTAAACTATAATCAAAATTAACCTAGTAACCCTAATCCTCCCCGTTCCCTATCAATCAAAATTCACCTAGTAACCAGAAGTTTTACCCGCCATAAATCTATCTGAATTTCGATGACGTCTTTTCTCGATGAATTTCAAGCCAGTAAGTTTCGCTCTCTTCTTACTTTGTTTTTCAATCGAAACGTTTCTATCTCGTGTACGTATGAACCCTAATTCTTTTCTCGACGAATTTCAAGCTAGTAAGTTTTCTCTTTCTTTTCGTAGTTTGTTTCAATCGAAACGATTCTATCTTTTGTATGAACCCTAACTTTTTATCGAATTTTCCGATTGATCCCCTCAAATTCCATATTCCTACTATTATCCGTAATTTTGATGTGATTTCTGGCGGATTTTTTGCTATAATGTTTTGAATCATGTGTAAGTATTCCTGCGTTTGCTAGAAATTGATGGATTTTAAGGAATATTGTGCATCCTAATACCTAAGAATTTAACAGCTGAAACTTTTTTTTTTCGTGTCTCGATTCAAGTTTTTATTATTGTGCTTTCTGTGTCAGATTACCAATTAATGGTTTGATGAATTGGTTGTTTCTCTTTACAAAGCTTTTGATGCAAAGAAATTGTGATTGATATCTATTAGAAGTGTTGAAATGATTTTTCAACTGGTAGTTCACTAGTTTGTTTCTACTTAATTGGGGAAAACTGAGATTGATTCTACTTCATGTGTTTAAAGAGATATATCAAGATTAATTGCTTTTTCTAACAATTGCAGACTGGGGAATGGGGTGGATTAGTAGGGTGTGATATCTGCCAAAAAGGACTTTGCCCAGAAGAATGAGATTATCGGAAAGTGTAGGGGCGAAAACATGTACAACCCATTTGATGTCCTGATTGTTGAGAATGATATGACAGTTAATAAAAAGAGAAGCTGCAAGAATTGCAAACAATACAACGAGTTAGTTCTGCTCCAATCCCCAATAAAGTCCGGAAGTTGATTGATATGTAAATGTAACCCCGTCCTATGCTAATTGACCAGATTTCATAAGTGTTCTTTTAATTTAAAGACTGTTAAATTGTTGGTGTTGCAATAACGCCTATGTGGATTCGGCTATTTACATACCACGTTCTGCAAAGATCTGTTTACTATTTGTATATGATTTAAAATGTTGCTTGTAGACAAAATAAGCTCTAGGACAATTTATACCAGTTGCAGATTATGAATATAGGACGATTGAAACTCTACATAATCAGGTAATGCATGGTGTATCCTTAATCTCCCATCATTTGGTGAACATGTGTGTGTATCATCAGCTTATGTGCTTACATGTCTGCGTACTACCTTTCCCCTTCTTTGTTATTTTATTGACATTGCCATCTTTTCGTGTCTTCTTTTGAATCAATGCCAACTTTTGTTATGTCTGTTTTGAATCTTTCAGATGTTTTACCTAGTCATTAACCTGACAATTTTTTTTTCCAGACACTTACTTAGTCCTGACTCATTAAACTGACAAGTTCTTTGAATGATAGAGGATATTAAAGCTCCATTACTCATGTTGTATCGGGAAACTCTAGTTGATTGAGCTTTATCTGTGGATCTAAATTTCAGCGGCTTCATATTCTTTTGCAGATCTTGAGTTGCTTCCAAATATTCTGCAAAAGAAGTATGCATTGCTACGTGATCTTGACAAAAGTTTACAAGGTGCATATGCCATTTGTCCTTTTTTTTCATCGTCTTGCTTCTAGACTTGAAATTATTGTCCCTTCTTTTCTAAGATAGTGTTTACTCCATTTAGCATCCATGGATTTATTTCTGTGTTATGACTTATGAGCACAGCATCTCGCTTCCTTGAGCTAAGAAGATTTTTTTTTCTTTTTTTCCTTTTATGGGTGGGGTGGGGAAATGGTTTATGGTCTTGTCTTTACAGATATCCTGCGGCAGAATGGACAGCGCTTTGAGCAAGAATTAGACAATATCAAGCAGGGGCTGCTCTCTGGTTCTGTTACACCAGAGCCTTCCCGCATCAGATTCTCAGATGAAGCACTTGATGAGCAGAAGCACAGCATCAGGATTGCTGATGAAAAGGTTGCTTTAGCTATCCAGGCATATGATTTGGTATGGCACTATAACTTATATCTCTTATCTTTCCTTTAATTGAATCAAATAGTACATGCTATCGTTATCATGTTCGACTCTTTTGTCGATTCTCAGTTTCTCACCCAATAGAACTAAGAATTCTCACTGCTTTCTTAACACCGATGTAGTTGGTTAGCTGAAACTCTATTGTCATGCTGTAAAAAAGGATTGTTAGATTCTAGCTCAATTGATCGTTAGTAGGATCACATGACATATTAAGATTGAAGTTTGCAGGCACACTCAATGTCACATAGGCATGTGAAATTTATAACAATTAGTTTTTCCCTTTGGTATGCTATCCTTCCCAAAAAGAACTTCCTCACTACCTTTTTAATATTTCCTAATAATTTAGAATGATGCTCCTCTTAGTTGCCACATTTGCCTTTTGCAGGTCAAAGTTTTACAATCTTTGACCATATATTTTCACTAACCTATAGTATAAGAATATATTATCACGTGAAACTGAGTTCTTGTTAGATTCGTATTATTGTATATTTTCATATGATTAAGTAAAATTACAAAAGAAAACTATAATAATCTCCCCATATATCCATGATGATTTTTTTCTCTTATCTGATCTGCCTTATAAGTTATAACCCTATTTATAGAGAATCTGATACAATTTTCCCCTCTCTTTACTCTAATTAGCTCTCTTGTCTTCCTCGTCAAGCTACTACTAACTGAATCTACAATGCGCCTCCCCTTGGCCCAGCTCATTGCAAGATCCTATTAGCTTGTTCGTTTGGAGTTAAAATGCATACGTTCCTGATCAATATATGTCCAGCTGTGAACTAGGTTTTCTCATTTTTGTGGATGACCTTTGGGGTAGTAGTTGAAAACATCTAGAATAGACGACGAAGTGCAGGGCAAGCCCCTTCATGTCTCATTTGTCATCTAAATATTTCTAATTTGGATGTTTAAGATCCTTAAATAAGGTCGTAATCAGTTGCTCGAGGCACAAGTATTCAGTTCTATCTCATCTTGTTTTAAATATATTTCAACTGAAAATTATATTGTTTATATAATTTTATCTACTTTATTTCCTATAATCTCATATGTTATTAAATGTAAGGTAAATCTTTTTACAACCCCTACTTATATTTCAATTTGTAAGTTACTTGTCTAATGAAATATGTTACTTTATTATTATTATGTCTATCTATTAAATTAACTCATATCTTATATTTATGTCGTTGAATAAATGAAGGGACAGTTATCACTCAAGCAAAAAGCTAAATGTCAGAATAGGGGCACACTGTTAATGTAAAGTTATACTTCCTCCATTATTTGTTACTTGCATCGTTTCTTTTTGCACAAGGACCAAGGTGAGGAGAGAGATAAAAAAAGGAACCCATGTGCTAGGAGAGAGAGAGAGAGAGAATATATTGCCAAAACTAGAAACGATGCAAGTAATAGAGAATTGCCAAAAATGGGACACGATGCAAGTAATAAATAAAAATGGAGGAAGTCTGTCAAGTGCGGTTGTTCTCCTCATGATTAAGGCTTTGTTCTCTTAACCTGAAATAATTTAAGATTTGTATGATGTGGTCTTGATTTGAACCTAGTTGTAGTTTTAAAATTAAACATTTTGTCATATTTCAATAAAAATATGTAACACTTTTCTGAAATAAGTTGAAGAGAAGAGGCTGTAAGGTGACATGAGGATTAATCTCTCCCATACACTTCATGTGAAGAATGTGAGAGCAAAGTGCAACTGGTGTAGTCTCATCCTCTTGTTTGACGCATTCACATTGCTCTCTGAATCCTTTGAATTTGAGGGGGGGTGGCTTGATTTTTCACGATGCAGAAGCAGTGTTTGTTCTTACTTCTCTCTGATGCCCACATACCACTTTCCCAATCTGACAATCCAAAATCCCGGACTTTGTCAAAGTCGAACATACAATTTTTAATGCTTGTCCATGCCCCAATGAACCTGGTTCTAATACAAATTTGTGCTTGAGAATGTTGTTGTCTAATTTTGAATGGTAGCATTCAGGCTCTTTATTTCATGTCCAAGTTCCAGTGCAATTCAATGGGGAGACCGGAGACGTAGCATCTTTCTCAAAATAAAAAAAGTACCATTTTTAGGAACAGTAAATGAGAAAGGTGGTTGGTCCATTGAGAAAAATTATTTTAGTTACTGCAACAATCATCCAACTTGGTTCCATTTATGGGCATTTCTTAAAGCAATGACAACAAGGTGAACATGGAGTTGTGGTAGTAATGTTGATGTCTATTGTAAAAAGTTGAATTTACTGGAAGGTTTGGGCCTTTGGGGTACATAGTGTGCAAGACATTTGCATAAACCACCTATTCTCCACTTGTGCTAGAAGGGCAGCTAAAAGGCAGTAAAAGAAACCGAACAAATATTTGGTGAAGATGATGTCAGTGAGTTAGTTATTGTAAAGGTTGTGTCAGTGAATTTGTTGTTAGATAGATCCCCTTAGTGGTGTCATGATGAAGGCACTGAATTGTTTATACAAGAAGGAATAGTTTTTGTAAAGTGCATTCAGAAAAGAGAGAGAAATGAGTTACATGGAAGAGAAGTTCACCTCTGGAAAGTGAACCGTATCGTGCATTCAGACATTCAGTTACTAGAATTATTAATACAAACCTATCCTTAGCCTACTTTTTGTTGTTATTGGTTAATTGCTGTTCTAGTTACTTGAATCTATAGCATAGTGTAAACAGATGGGGGTGGAGTGGAGTGGGGGTAGAAGGGGAAGAAGCACAAGTGTCGATTAAGTAAAATGATACCAGGAGGGCCTCCCGCCTCTGCATGCAGTTAACTATGAGAAGTGTGCTTGTTTGTTACGGAAGGCCGTATCTTGAACAAGTTTTAAAAGGAATAAGTCTTTTCTAATTGCCTATCTCAGTTCTTTTGGTCTATTATTCTCTTGCTGTTTCCTTATTTGATCTTACAGTTTCTGACATGCTTGTACCATCCAAGCCTCACCTCTTCACTCTTACTTGTAAATGCCTTCTTTAGGTAAAGGCAAAGAACTTGAGAGCAGGATTTTATGTCTTATTTAGGCATGTTAGGGTCAATTTGACAAAGTTGCCATCTTCTTAGTTCTGGAATTATTTTTTGTACCCCACGTTTTTTTTCTGCCCTCATTCGTAATCGCGATTTTCAACTGTATAATATAGGTGGATACACATATTCAACAGCTTGACCAATATCTAAAGACATCTGAAGAGGAGAGTCGACGTGGTACTCTGTTTTCCTTTTTCACGCTTAGTAGATCTGGTAAATATAGCATTCTCTGTGATTTCACTAGATTTACAAAAATGACCTTGCATTCTACAGAGAAAGAGCTTGCATCTGCTCCTGCTTCATCTGATGCAAATGTTGATGGTAGCTCAAAATCTGGGAGGGGCACTGAAGGTGGAAGAGGGGGACGTAAAAAGTAAACAACTTTTACACTTAGTGAATGCTCAATATATCTTGTTTTAGTTAGCTTTGAGTTTTTTTAACCATCAGGGATTTCAGTTCCCCTTTGAAAAGTCCATTTTCTTTCTCCCTAAATGAGACGTCATTCAAAACAGTTTTATTTTACCCTGAATCTCTGATGCCCTAAGATACACGTGTATTTATTGTTTCTTTCTGTGAGATAAGTTTTTCCTCGTGTTGTGTAGCGTCATTCCCTCCGAAAAATAACTTGTCTTTTGCAGAACTCGTCTTGCAGCAGCAGCTTCCACAGCTCCTGCAAATCCACCAAGCATGGACTTGGATGTACCAGTTGATCCCAATGAACCCACTTATTGTCTCTGTAATCAAGTAAGCTATGGTGAGATGGTTGCTTGTGATCATCCTGATGTAAGTCTTTTTTTTTTTTCTTTTTTCCAAATACTATTAATTCTTGTGATATTCTTAACCATGATCTGACCAACGTTATTATGCTGCTCTTGCAGTGCAGGATCGAATGGTTCCATTTTGGGTGTGTTGGTTTGAAAGAGAAGCCAAAGGGGAAATGGTACTGTTCTGACTGTGCCGGAAAGCAGAAACGCCGTAAAGGTAAATAGTTGATGCGTTACACCAAAAAAACATGTGAACCCAGCATCGGTGGTCATCCTAAGTGATGAGAAACAGCAGATTCTATTTAAGGGATCCTGTACAGCTGTACTTGCTGATTAACTTGTAGGCTTAGCTTTTAGATCAGGTATACTGGAAATTCTCTTCCCTACTCTCTCTAGCTGCAATAGGCAATTCGTATTAGCTTATGAATGCTTAAAATCTTATTCTGTAATAATTTGTATCTTTACCCCCTTGTGTAATCTAATCTTGCTAGTTGTTACTCTGCTTTAGTTTTTAAGGTTTTTCTTCCAACTGTCACCTCTTTTATCAGTTGTAGTCTGATGTACACATTTGAGGGTTTTTTTTACTTTTTTTTACCAATAGCTTGTTCCTTGTGTAACTATTCGAGTTTGTATTGATATTATATTGATCATTCAGAACTTGGCATAGTAGTGATCATTTTCTCAAGTTTGATGAATGTATTAGAAATTTAGAATACACATACATTACCCAATGATACTGCATTCAGAATTTGTATTTACTTGCACTAAACCATAAGAGAAAACCCAGTTTATCCCGGACCAGGGATGCGGTTGGATGTTAGAATTTGTATTTACTTACACTAACACGTCCAAAAAGAAAATCCAGTCTATTCTGGACTAGTGATGTGGTTAGATTTTAGAATATTGTCACGGCTTATTTAGGGTAATTCCTCACATGAGATAGTCTTTCCGTGAAGGGAATTCCTTTTTTGTTTACGCTACTTCTTAAGTGATTCGTCTCCAGCATATAGTGATTCTACTAGCACATAATAAGATAAGTCTACCTTTTGTAGAATAACTACCTGTCTGATTAGAACCCGTTTCTACAACTAATAGGGTTAGGTTTTTTCCTTTGATTTTGGTAGCCGATCAATAGTGAACTAAGAAGTCTATGGGTTATTTGAATATGTGGATTGTGGAATGTCTCGTATGATTTAAACTTTTTTCTAAGTGAAGAAGTATTGTATTAATTAAATTATACGACATATACAATAAATATAAAAGAAATATGAAGACAAATCTAACCGAATGGAACACAATTTTTTTCCCCGAGTACTATGAAGTTGATGAATTAGATCTAATAATGTGGCACCCTCTATCTAATAATGTTTCATCATATGGCCTTCAAAGAGAGCATCTTTCATTCTGAGAAAGTTTTGAGAAAGAATATCATGATTTGATTTTGTAGACAACTCAAATGTTGGTTGTTTCCACTATAAAAAAAGAAAAGATGGTTTAGTAGTATTTTTTTTGTTGGCTTTTCCATTTATTTTGGACTAAATAGCCAACACCAACAAGGAATTTTACTCAACATTTTATTAACAACCAATAATAAACAAACCAATACTAACATCTAGTGGAACCGAGACAAGTAAGATATTGTGAGCCAAATACCAACAAACCAATTATCAAACACTTGAACACCCTACCAAGCTAAGATTAGCCTAGTGGTTGGGATTATGCACCTTCCAACCCCGGGAGGGCTTGTGTCCAATCCGACTACAAGACTTTGATGATAGAATTTTCTACCATCCCCTACTTTCAGAGTCATTTCTCGCAATTTGCATAGGGTTGACTGGTGCGAGATTTCTGCGACAGTGATAATTTATCTTACCAATCCAAAAATAAAAATTTTTTATCAAACATCCAACAATCATACAAGCAACAAAATTTGAGTGCATAGGCTACATCCAAATATTACAATATGTTTTCCCTCAAAAAAGTATTACAATCATGTTTTCAATTCCTCAAAAAATATTATAATATGTTTAAGATTATTAAAACTTAATACAACGATGGTAGCCAAATTGTACCAAAAAGGTCATACAATGACAGGGAAACCAATAATTGTCACTAATTAACCAAATTATACATGCCATTAAGGGGTATGGCCTCCCCAAATTAAGGACCTTTTTAGAGGCCCCCCCAAAATTCAGGATCCCACCAAGTGACGTTTATTACCCACTTAAGCATATTATTAATGCATGCATTGCTGGATTTCCTTAATTGGACTTCGATATAAATTTTCCCATCAATTGCGGTTCTTCCATTTCACCACCCTCGTTTTAGTGCTCTTCTTTTCAGCCTTTTTAGCCCCTTCTATTCCTCCTATATCTATTGAACAGTTTTTCTGTGCAACTTTTTAAGCTCAACTTAGTTCCGATTAACCGACAGCTTTAATGGCACGACAACACATAAGACGACGGATATTGAGGGGCCGGCCTTGGATTTCACGCGTGCCCTTAACAAGAGTATAACGCTAATTTAGTCCTAATATTTATATCCTTATTAATAATCTAAGCCTTGTAGTACTCCATTTTCATTCTTATTGTTGTTATTGTTATTACATAAAACTGTTACAACTGTTAGTACAAATGCTTCAT